>JBBPDA010020635.1:0-15849 GCA_037974385.1 Arnoldichthys spilopterus | reverse complement strand
TTGTAAGCACTTGGCACATGTATCTATTGCTGTAGTTGCTCTCTTTAGTAGTATAAGAACTTGGCATATGTATGTATTGAGGTTCCTCTCTGTGGTAGTTTAGGATCTTGGCGTGTTTATTTATTGCAGTAGTTGCCCTCTGTAGATGTATAAGCACTTGGCGTATGTATGTACTACAGTAATTGCGTCTGTTATTTATTTTACAACTATGAGCAATACCTTGGTCTTCCTTGTAGCACCACTTTCAGTGTTGATCTATGCAATGCGAACGCTTGATTGTTTCTTGAAGGTGGCTTTGGATAAAAGCGTCAGCCAAATGAATAAATGTAAATGTAAATGAAAGACACTGGGATGTGTAAGGCAACATCAGGTTTGACTTAAACATTACTATTATTATAAAAAATCTTAAAAATGAACAAGAATTACAGCGATAAATTAGCTCTATGCAGAGACACTCCAAAGACTGTGGAAATATGTCATGTGGACAGATGAGTCTTCATTTTAGCCTGTTTTAGAAAAACATGTGTCAATTTATCTGTACCAAAGATGAAAATGATTATCCAGATTGTTATTAGCAAAGGAAGCAAAAGCCAGCATCTATGACAGTATTGGGTGCTTAAGTGCCATGGGATGGGTGAGTTGTGTATATGTAAAGATATTGTACACTCTGAGGTGTATATTTGAGTGACGTATTTGCAGCCATCAAATTATAAATTGTGCATATTTACAAAATACAATTAAGTTGGTCAGTAAAACTAATGGAAATTCTTGTACTTTTGTTAGTTATATAAAGGTTCACATGAATTATCTTATCACAGATTTTTGTTTTTATTCCATTGCAGAAAAAACACCAAAGTAGTAGTGTTGGGAACCACTGCTCAGTGGTCAGTTCCTAAAAACACATGACAACTCAACCTGAATATTGTTTATTAGTTTTTAAATAACTAACTAAAAAATAACAAATCCTGTTAGGTCACAAATACAAGGCACTTGGAGGATGTTGACAAATGCAATTTAACAGCATTACTTATTTGGAACTCATTATTTTCCAAAGCAGAATTCGGTGAGAGCCCATTTTAAATTTCTTTAAGCTGATATGAGCTCTACAATTTTAAAGAGAAAGCTGTACACACACATACACACACACACAGACACACGTGTATGTGTGTGTGTGGGGGTGTGCATGTGTGTGAATTTGCACACACACAATACATACAGAACTATTGCCATATATATGTATGGTAATAATTCTGGTTTAAAAATGTTGAATTGCAATGCACAGTGTGAAATGGGAAGAAGCCTGCACACCTATAATTTATACAAAACTGGACACATTCTTTTAGCCTACCAGTCAGGTTTTGGAACAGAGTCATACATGTCAAATGAAGGTGTGATGCTATCAAACTTACCTGACCCAGCCCAACTATGTACCATTGCTGAATGTTCCCACAAAGTATATGATCTCCACCCTATGCATTATGCTTGTCTAAAAATGAAACTAGTTAAATTTCAGTAAAAACCTTTATTAATAAGGCTGAATATGTAGATTGTCTTGTACTGTGTTTATTAAAATTATTTGGCCATATTCTGTATATGCTACACACTACGTTTTCACCACTGTTATTTATTTATTTATTTTGTTTTATGTGTCCCTCCAACTTATTAATAGATACCACAACTCCCAGGTCTCTCTAATTATGAACTATTTTTTTATCTTATTTGTACTTCACTGGTCTAATGGGAGCAGAATGGCTTTAAATAAAAAACCTTCCAATTTGTCTATTTGCTTATTATATGTTCATATGGAATGTCAGCCATATATGTGTAAATATGTCTATTATATTACTTGTTTGCCTTCCTTTTTATATTGTGAAAGCAGGGCACCAATAGAGCACAGGCTAATTGAAAGATTAAATTTCAAATTTGAAATGACTATACTGAATAGCACAACTTACTGTAGATTATCATGGGCTAACATAAATAGTTCACATTATTGTTATTAGTCAGTCATGTATCCCGATAGTGCATCATTTCATTAGTATTTACAAGGTGGGAGAGGTTCTACATCATGGAGAGCATTCAGTTACGGGCTATTGTTCTTGACAGGTGTTTCTTCTCTCATTGTGTCATCTGGACGTCACAAGCAGACTGTCAGATCTGTATATAAGGTTGTCAGTATTTTGTTGTATTTCACAGAGACAGGAGGGGTTACAAGAACTTTGTGGAACTGTCTACAGGCTTTCTTAAACCATCAGTATTAACATCTTTGGTAAGTAACATGCATGAAATATCTGTTACCATAATATAATGAAATTTTAAAGTTTGGTGGCATTTATTATTATTTTGGTCTACACTGGTCCTAAAATGTTTGGCTGTAAATGCAGTTAAGAAATACCTTTGTAGCTTTATCTTATTTAATTATGTTTTAAATAATACTTCTGCTACTTTTTTTTCAAAAAAGAAGGCCACTGGGGTGAAATGTCTATTAAAATAATTGTGTTATAACATGTAGCACATAAAATCCACTGAAGAACCTTTTGAGATGTTACAAGGTGTTGTGTTTAACCCCCTAACTTTTTATGATCACTTTAGTTTAGTGCTTTAAATAATTCTGCTGAGTTCATTTTTTAGAGGCAGAGCTGATAATGTTTACAATAAAGCAATTAAATGGAAATAAAATATGCATTTCACTATTGATACTAATGATCCCCTGCAATCTCAGGTTATACAAAAACCCAACAAGAAGAACAAGGATGTCTGGAAAAATGCTGAGTCTTCTTTTCATTCTCACTAGTAAGTTTTTTTCCCCTAATTCATACTTCAATACAAAAAAACTTGTCGAAGCATAGTGGCAGTAACATTCCACACCTTATTTACAGCAATTGCAGCATTAGCCAACTTTGCTGGTGCCCAAACCACAGCATTTGGATCATCATCCACCACCCAAACACCAGCAACTACAAATGGGGCTGCAGCTAGTACCACAACAGCTGGTTCAACAACCACAGCTGGTGCTTCAAGCTCATCTGGGACGGCAACCATAGCTGGTGCTTCAAGCTCATCTGGGACCTCCACCACAGCTAGCACTTCAAGCTCATCTGGGACCACAAACTCAGCTGGTGCTTCAGCCTCATCTGGGACCACAACCACAGCTTCAAGCTCATCTGGGACCTCCACCACAGCTAGCACTTCAAGCTCATCTGGGACCACAACCTCAGCTGGTGCTTCAGCCTCATCTGGGACTGCAACCACAGCTTCAAGCTCATCTGGGACCTCCACCACAGCTAGCACTTCAAGCTCATCTGGGACCGCAGCCACAGCTGGTGCTTCAAGCTCATCTGGGACCGCAAGCACAGCTGGTGCTTCAAGCTCATCTGGGACCGCAAGCACAGCTGGTGCTTCAAGCTCATCTGGGACTGCAACCTCAGCTGGTGCTTCAGCCTCATCTGGGACCTCAACCTCAGCTGGTGCTTCAGCCTCATCTGGGACCTCAACCTCAGCTGGTGCTTCAGTCTCATCTGGGACCACAATCGCAGCTGGTGCTTCAGCCTCATCTGGAACCGCAACCCCAGCTGGTGCTTCAGTCTCATCTGGAACCACAATCGCAGCTGGTGCTTCAGTCTCATCAGGAACCACAACCGCAGGTGGTGCTTCAAACTCACCTGTGACCGCAATCGCAGCTGGTGCTTCAGCCTCATCTGGAACCGCAACACCAGCTGGTGCTTCAGTCTCATCTGGAACCACAATCGCAGCTGGTGCTTCAGTCTCATCTGGAACCACAACCGCAGCTGGTGCTTCAGCCTCATCTAGAACTGCATCTGGTGCTTCAAGCTCATCTGGGACCACAATCGCAGCTGGTGCCTCAAGCTCATCTGGAACCACAATTGCACCTGGTGCTTTAGTCTCATCAGGAACCACAACCACAGGTGGTGCTTCAGCCTCATCTGGAACCGCGACCGCAGCTGGTGCTTCAATCTCATCTGGGGCCACTGCCGCTGCTGGTTCTACAAGCAAAGCTACCACCTCAGTAACAACTCGTACTACGACCACATCATCAGCTGCAAGCATAATAAGCTACAATGCAGCTCTGTATGCAATATGTATTGTCATGATGGCACAAATGCTTAGCTGTTATTAAACAATGGATTTGCTTATTTATAATATACATATACATAATTATAATATACAGCACATAATTCCCAAACAATAGGTTTGTGGAGCAAGGACAAAATTTTGTAATATTAATATTTAGCATTGTAGCACTGGAGTTTTCAGTCTAATTTATTTCTTACATTTTGGAAATGTGGTTAAATTAATTTATTACAACTACCATAATTATGGATAAAATGCAAGCATACATAGTATTCTCCCTTTTGCATATATAAAGTATTTTTGTAATTCCAATTTTTTCAATTTTTATGTACATTAATTATAAACAATAAATATGAAAAAAACATTTCTTGTTTTTGACTATTTAAACAATATGGGACATTCAGCAAAATATATATAATAATATATTTTTATTTTTAGTTATATGCCCATATTACCATGCATACAGAGCTACAAACTGATTTAAACATTTAAAACACCACTGAAAATTACAGAGCACAGCATATAGAATTTAACAAGGTATATTTTGGAAATCCATTTATATTTCTTATATGTTTCAACTTATATGTTGACATGTACATTTTATGATTAACACTTTGACATACAGATTATTATTTGTATCTGGTTTTTTTTCAATTTCCTCACACTCATGCACTGATACGTTTTAAGCACCAATAAAAATCTTGAAAAAGATGTGAGTGAAGCCTTTTGTTCTTGAACTAAGCACTCCCAGAGCATATTAGGTGAGCCATGCAAAAAAGAGGGTGTGTTACTGTACAACTAGAGGTGTTGGTGCTCATGTACACTCATCAACCATAAAATTAAAACAGATTCCCTAATATCTTCTAGGTTGTCCGCATGCCTTGAGGAAATATGGGCACGTGCTTCCATAAATGTGCGTGTGTGCATGTGAATGTGTGCGTGTGTGTGTGTCGGGGGGGGGACCTGTCTCGCAAATCATATACATATAAAAATATTCTGCAGATAAATGGGAATGTTGATTTTTTCAGATTTGTCAAAGCTGAACTAAACGTCTTGACAAAAGTTGAATTTTCTTGTAACCTAAAATGATACATTAAAAGTAACTAACTAAAACACGTAGTGACAAAGTGAGACATATAATTTATTTCCAGTGCTTTTTTTGACAAAACTGAATATGTATGACACACATGACAACAACAAAAATATTTTGGTCATATTTTTGGGCTAAGTGACAGAACAGGCTTTTTGTTTTTGAACAGGTCACTCCCAAAACATGATGTCGTACATAAGTAAGAGGTAATGAAACGTCTCTCATCTATTGTGCAACACAACACACTGATGAGCCATGAGAACAAGAACAGGTGTGTTATAATTGTAGGTGTCTACTCAAGGTGTATACAAAAAAAATCACTTGATCATAAAGATCTAGCATGATGTCTAACATCTGCCAATTTAAACCAATCCTTCTACTGCAGCACGAGCTACATACTGAGTACAGATCTTCTTTCTGAAGATTAAGAGTCATAGACTTCTACACAAGAGGCAAATGTCTCATTTGCTTGGATTTTGATATTAATGTATTAAAAAGATTAATTAATAGCAAAAATGTTTTTACCTAAATGTTAAATAATCTAAAAAAGTGGCAACATTTTTTGCTAAAATTAATTAACATTTACAGCATTTGGCAGATGCTTTTATCCAGAGTGAAGTACATGGGAGAAATGGGTGTTCCCAGAATAAAAACTGGGTGAAAGTGACTATTAGTCATTGGGAACACACCTCATCACAAACCTCACCACGATGAAGTGTGATCTCTGCATTTAACCCATCCACACATGGAGCAGCAGGAAGTTATCAACTGCACCTGGAGAGCAGTGTAGCAGGACAGTATCTCTAACAACTAGGCAACCACTGCCCAAATAATAAGAAAACTATTTGTATCGCATTCCAAAATACTATAGGACCACAGCAGACGTTGAGTGAGATTTGAATGTTGAATGTGGTGTTTTGTGTTTCAGTTCATTTTTGTTACTGAAAATGTTATAAACATTTAAAATTTTAAGACAGTTCTAGAGAAATGCATCAGTCGCAGCCCCCTCTGGATCAAATTTCAGCAATTTTTTTTAAATCCAAAGAATGTGGTTGATAAATTATTATTGGTGATAAATATTTATTATCATTGATTTTCTAATGAGGGTTATTATTTAACACTATTCTGGCACATTTCACATTAGCATATTTTTGTAAAACCGGGTCAATAATGTTCTGTGCTCTCAAGACAAATGTTAGCTTGGGGAGCTTGAGTCCACAATATATGTGTGTGTAAAATCTTGTTAAGTTTAAACCTTTACCACTAGCTAACCATTAGGTGTGCAGAGGGTTGTAAGCAAACAGGGTGAAATGGCTATAAGTGATTATGCTGCCCACTGCTGGATTTAGCTCCCTATGGAGATTAGTTCTGCCCAAACTGTTGCCAGCTTTGAGAAGAAGTAATTTTCATCAAAGGTTCTATTTCATTCTACCAATCTTCTTTCCTCCTTTATGTGAAAGTATTTTGACTTATGACTGGACCCACCACTTGTAGTTATTATTAACACTTATTATTAAAAGATATATATAAATAAAATAACAAATAATGTTTTTTCTCAATAAAGAGGAGACTTTCATACTGAATTTAGTGAATAAATATAGTGAATAAAGTTATTGTAGTGCTACACTACTCCAGTGTCATGTGACTTTGTGAAATGTAATATGCCATTAACACCAACAGTAGCAGTTTATATTTAGACTAAACTCATATAAGGCATTACAAATCAGTAGGCCTGTTTTTTTCCTAAATACACAATGAATGTTGGTGTCTATGAGAAGGTCCTGGGGTCAGGGGACTTTCAATTGGTACTTCAAGCTTTATATAGCTGGACTGTCCATCCTTCTTAATTTGACGATATAGACTTGCCCTCCAGTGACTATAGTGTTGCTTTTCCATCCCCCTAGGTTACTGTATTGCTACATCTTAATGTACATAATTAATTTCTGTGATATATGTGTAAAATCTTGTAAAAAAAAAAATTGTCACATGACTGGACATATCATAGGCATTTATCACTGATGGACCTTTGCATGATGCAAACAAGGTTTAATTCTGCAATTCTGGCAGAATGTATTTGTAAATAATTACAATCTTTTTAAAATGAGTCGTATTAACGTGTGATAAATTGGATGCCAATGCCTAATGTCTAAATAAAATAAATGTATAAAAAGGCAAATAGCTGAACTGAATTGCCTGCATTATTACTGACTTTGTTTGAATAGCAGTGTAATAAGAACAGGTTAGTTCTTTCACTGAATACAGGGAGATTTACCATCACACCCAAGAAAGTGAAAAGCAAACAAACACTTAAGGCTATTCTCATAACTCAGTTACTTCTATGCACAGGGTGGAGCCTACATTTGTCATTTTAGACACGGGAGAAATGCACTGCACTCTATTCTCCCTCACATACACTTACTTTAACACCACAGTATTTTTTACATATATGGTTATTGTTGTGACCTGGTAAAGTTGCATATTACAAATTATCCATAATATTCAGGAATTTACAAATAAATAAAACACATGTACACATTTATTATAAACTTAATTTTAACTTATTAAAGTAAAATTCAAATATAACAGATTTTGTTTTTATGTGTTTTTATTTATTTAATTATTTATTCTGAAAATGGGGTTTGTATATATGTTTGTGTTTATAAATAAATGCATAAATCTTTATTGTTGCCATTTAGTTTGTTAGGTGGTTGTTTTTTTATAAATGCATGTTTTTTATTTTTCTGCTAATATAATGATTGACAGTGGCTCAGGGGATCTAAGCACCTAAGCAGCTATATAGCTCATAAAAAGGAAAAAATTAAGTTTTTGTTTATGTTTTACCGATTTTCATATTTACCATTCTGTCGTTGATGACAAGGGTAACTGGGATGGACTTATGAGCATCAAACTACAATATTCTGCTTTAATTACATGTCTAATAAACAAAATGCTGAAGACAGCAGGTTCTCTTCTTTTTCATCTAAAAAGAACTGGTTAGTAAATGCAAATATTAAAAATGTATTTATTATCTGATCACACATAAAACATCTCACACAGAAATAAATGTATATTGCAGTATATTATAATTTATGTTTTATAATATACAATGTATTTAAAAATATTTTTGTAATATATTCACATATTATATATTTCTAACATATGTATAAAATATTAATACTTTCACATATTTTTAAATATATACTCAGCTATTACATTGCCTGTACATTGCCATTTGTGTATAAATAAAATATATGTAAATAAAATACATAATATTATGTTTAATGTTATATATTAATATAATTGTAAAATATTTTTTAAAATATACAACAGTATATGAAGTAGCAATTATTTGTATATTTAGAATATATTCAAAATGTGTTGGTGTATAGGCATAAATTAGTCAAGGTATTTATGATTGTATTGTACGCAAGTGACAGACTGGGTCATGTCACAGCAGTTGTTGAATATGTAATACACCCATGAGCATTGAGAATAAAAATAGCTTACTGTAGGCATTGGCTCTTAACAATATTTTCCCCTTATATTTAAAAACTTGCCATTGACATGGGTGTTATAAGCATGGGAATGCAGGCATTGTGACACCCCCACTTTCACTGAAACATAATTCTACCACCCACTCCACACACCAGCACACACACACACAATCCCTTCTTTGCATGATAAAACTCTAAAATGTGCACAAATGTGCCTATATTAAAACATGGTGTCACTAGCTAGATCATACATCCCAAAAATGATGACATTAAGATTGGTGAAATCGGCCCAAGGCCCAAGATTCTGACAGCCTTAAACTTTAAGACCCTTGACAACTCACCATCTGCACACCAAACAGACCATTTCAGAAGGATGTTTTGTTCTCCACTTGCTTAAACATTCTTTTTTACTTCTACCAAGGATACTCACAGCTAGTTGAAACTGGTTTGATACATGGCAAACACAATTTTTCTGAACTAGTATATAGTTTCTGATTGACCATCATTCAGTGTACTCAGAGACCTTTAATGCAAACTGAAGCTCTGCGCTCCTGATTTTCTGCCTCACCTTGTCTTTGGGAGCTCCCCCATATAGGGGAGAATGCTTTTTCCAACAGAAGACTTTTTAATTTTACTTTGAAATTGCTCTCTTTCTCTTTTAAATAAAACCTTTAAACATAATTTTGATGAATCCTGATGTCTCCTTAAAGAAACATTGACACTAACATCAACATTTATTAGTTTGATAGCATTTTCACAACTAGGTTGTGGGTTAAGTTTTAACTGTATGTAAGGGTTTTTGGGCCCCTGTTTAAACTGCATATTTTCAGAATATATATCTATATATTGTATACTGCAGCATTTATGCATATTGTATATATTGTATAGTGTATTGCACATTGCAGTTTGCATAGTCCTTTAAATATTATGTATCATATATTTCTTATTTTGCATTATACTGTATTGTATAGTACTGACTGTATCCTACATGTGCAATGTCTAACACTTGCGGGAATAGAAAGACACCTTTAACCGGAAACTATTTCTGATTCTGATCTCTTGCACCAGTGCATTTTCCTATCATTGACATGTAGAACTTGGAATTTACTGTGTTATGATGTGACATATAGTTCTGATGTGAAGGAAATGTAGAAATACAGGAGGTTTATTTATATATATATATATAAATAGAAATAGAAATTACTCATCTCCCCCTTCCAGAACTCCCCTACTTCTATTAAAAAGGCTTATCCATCCCTGGGCAGTGAAAATTAAGAGGCCTGCTGCTAATGCATCACATTTGAGGCAAAACTGTTTTGGCTGAAGTGAATTATGTGATTTGTGTAGATCATTCAAAAACTACACATACCACTGTCATGAATCAGGGTCAAGGGGTTGCAGGAAGAAAGCACGAGTATAAGGCTGATGTTTAATTTTAAATAGACAAACAAACAAACTCTAAATCAGAATACAGACTAAGAAAACAAAGTGAGAATGAACAGAAAGACTAACTCACGTTTGAGGCTAACAAGACAGGGGACTCCAAAACATGGTCGGATACACTCATGACACGTACGACAATAACCCACTAAGGCAAACACAGGGGTTTAAATGGGGAACATAAAACAAAGAACACCTGACAGGGAGGAGATGGGAAACGAGGAACAGCTGAGGAGGGCAGAGACAAGGCAGGGCTAGGGCAGGGCTAAAACAGATCAAAGAGCACATGGCAAAATAGTGTGCAGTGGTGGCCTAGTGGTTAGGACGCTGCCTTTGGGACCTGAAGGTTGCAGGTTTGAGTCCCAGCCCAGGCACTACTGAGGTACCCTTGAGCAAGGTACTGTCCCACTACACTGCTCCCCGGGCACTGTTGGTAGCTGCCCACTGCTCCACGTGTGCACATGTGATGGGTTAAATGTAGAGGTCACATTTCAGTGTGTTCACAATGACTAAGAGTCACTTTCACTTTAAAAAAATAAACACAGATCAGAGTAATGGAACACATGGAAAAAACATGATGCAATTGACAGCACAAGGAACAAGACCAATCCTTACAACCACATTGAGGTGTATAACATGACCCTCAAATTTTGGCATGCTTCAAGAGGATGTGGTAGTGATGCAGAGCTTTGATTGAAAAGTCAGAAGATATTGGTTAATGCTAGATTTTTGCATTTATGTAATTCACTACTGCGAACTACTCAACAAATGAGTGATTAGCTAGTCAATTTGTGATACACATTTCATAATTTTTGGCTGAATGATTGTCAAACTATTGTCCCAAAAAAGCTTTATTGCAGGCGGCACTAGCATGAACAGACATGTTCACCTAAGGACAGAGTCCTTTTATTCTGTATCAGCCATGTGGGGCTACAATCACTGAAAGTTACTGTGTATTTGTAAGGGTCCATTTCGTCTCATCCGGTTATGTTTTCCATAGTCGTGTGACCTGTCCGTGTTTTGTTACTCCATGTGCTTCCTGCCTCGTGTCTGTGTAGCCACGCCCCTGTCACGCCTCATCAACTGTCCCTTGTTGTCCCTCATTCCCTGTCTCCACTCTGCGTCAGCTATTCCTCGTTTGTCATTATTTAGTCTCTTGTGTTTGGTTCAGTCTTCATCGGTTATTTGTCGTTTTCAACTTGTCATTGGATGTCGTCATATGTAAGCGCCCTGTTCTTTTTGTATTCCCTTAGCCTTGTCTTTTTGCCTTAGTCCTCCATGTGTTCTTAGTTCTCGTTTGTTTTCTAGTTTATGTTTTCAGGTTGTTTGTCGTTTTATTTTACAATAAACCTGTTCAAACATACTGAAAATCATCATTATTAATGTCCACTGCATGAGATGCATACTTTTTAATTTTTACTTGGAATATAAACAAAACATTTAAATGTATCTGGAAAAGTTTAAACTTTAGCATATGAATGCTGGAGCTGCAGCTGGAGGCTTATATCAACCAGGAATGATCAAAAATTTCACTTGCAAATCTGTGACCATTAGTATCCTTCCTAAACAATATAACAGTGTATTTAAAAGGAAAAGTCATGTGACATGGGTAAACAGACATCAAATTCTAAACTTGCTTATGGAAATCATTTTTTGTACATGTATCAGTTAAAAAAAAGATTCACAAGAATGAACAAATCACAAGTTCTTAATTTAAAAAAATTCTGGGGGTTGAATAGAAAATAGAACATGGTATAATCAATTTCTTCATAGAAGTTCATTCAAAATCCCTGCAAAATAAATTCTCTTTAATGAGGGTGACTTATTGAGTAGAAGTGTCTAACCACTCTGTGGGAGCCAGAACTCTTAATGGTTGGTAGGGGGTCAAATACTTATTTCACTCAATGAAATGCAAATCAGATTCTATATTTCATTTAAAGTTATTTTTTCAATTTTCCTTTTGATGTGCTATCTGTCACTGTTAAATAAACCTACAATTAAAATGATCCTGTTCTGAGACTTTTCATTTGTTTGTCATTGGACAAACTTACAAAATCAGTGATGGGTCAAATAATTATTTCCTTCACTGTATGTATTTGCTATACTTTTAGTTAATCAGTTTCAGAAAAGAATGTAAGACCCATTGTACAGTTTTTAGTAAGTGTTATTTTATTAAGTTTCAAGAGAACAAAAAGTGGTGACTCCTTAGTTTCACTAATACAAAATCTTTAAGCTTTTTCTGTGAAATTATCATATTTTTAAAGAACATAATAAAGAAAACACAACATTTAGAAATTAAACAGTCAAGAACATGAAGTTCAAAAAAGGTGTAGTTAGAAGACAAAACACATATTAAACAAATAAATGTGCTTTAAACAATATTAAAGCACATTGTAAGATTAGTTAAAATGAAAGGGAAATGCAGTAAATGATAGTATGCCAGAAGTTAACGTTTACATTTACAATAGACTTAATAAAGTGCTCAAAGCAAATTTACTTAATAATGCTACTTCATCTTGAAAAAATATAATCTGTGTAAACAATAGACACATAAACAATAAATAGAATAAATAGTTTAATATGCAACAAAAAGCAACAATAAACACTGTCTATGTATTTTTAAAGTTAATGATAAAGCACAATAGTAAAATGCAGTGGCATTTTTTTGTCAGTATTTCACATCAGTCCCTCGTGGCCGAACTCCTCAGAAATCAGATAAGGCTTATCATTATCAAGTCTTGACTGTGATCCTACTTTTTTTACTAGGACTGTGCCCATAAGACATGGAAGGTAATCGCATACTATTTCGCAAACATATTACTACGAATTGCTCAGTGGCATTGAAATGATGGCAAGACAGATAGCCATTAGCAAACCTGCCCTGGATCTAACTTCACTTGAGTTTGCAGCATGTGTTGCAGATCCTACAGTGGTTGTTTTAGCAGTAATAGTGCTGGTTGTTGTTTTGGTTGTGCTTGCAATGGTTGTAGAGGTTGTTGATATTGTAGTAGTAGAGATTGTTGGAGCCTGTATTGTTGTTGTTTTTGTTGTTGTGATGGCAGCAGTTCCTGCTGCAGTGGCTGTTGTAGTTGGACTCCCCAAGTATTGTGTTGTGGCAGATGCTGATGGAGCTGTTGCTGGGGTCTTTGTGGAAGTATTATTTGTAACTGCAAATGTACTTGATGCAAGTTTAGTTGTTGACTGTGCTGGTGGTGTTAATGCAGCAGCAGTAGTTACAGTGGAAGTGGGATTTGTAGACTGAGCTGCAGAATGGACACTGCTTGTGGATGCTGTTTGTGCAGTTGTTGTCTGGGCAGAGACTGGTACTGATGCAATGAAGGCTGAGGTGGAAACCTTTGGAGAAAATGCTGATGGTGTCAAAGCAGTAGTACTGATAGATGCATCAAGTGCTGTTATTGAGGCTAGAATTGCAGAGAATTGTGTTGTGATTTTGGAAGTTGCTTGTAGAGTAGTTGGTTTGGTGACAGAAGACGGTGTAGTGGTAACTGCCAATTGTGGTGAAGCACTTGAAGCTGCAGACGGAGTAGTTGTCTCTATCGTGACTGGAGAAGTTAATGTAGTAACTGCAGTAGATGAGGGTTCAGAAGTCACCAGTACAGTAGAGTGTGTGGTGACAGAAGATATTATTGGAACTGTTGAATGTGTTGAAGCTGTCAAAGTTGCAGATGCAGTAGAGTTATATGCAGAAGCAGCAGATCCGCTGCCTGTGGATGATGGTTGAGCAGAGGTTGCTGCATTGGTAGCTACAGTGGTAGCTTTAGCAGAATTTACCACCATATGGCCAGTGTCTGTTGACTTAGCAAGAGTGGAGGTAGGAGTAACACTTGTGGCATCAGATGTGACCTCAGAAGTGGTTTGTACAGAGGTTGGTGTGAGGACAGGAGTAGGTGTATTTGGAACTGTCAGTTGTGCTGAAGTAGTCAAAGCTGCAGGTGCAGAGAATTGTGTTCTGGCAATTGCAGTAGTGTGGGTTTCAGCTGTTGCTTGTACAGTAGTTGATGTGGTGACAGAAGATGATGTAATTGGAACTCTTGATTGTGGTGAAGCGGTCAAAATTGCAGATGAAGATGTTGCATTTGGAACACTTGTGGCTGGAGTAGTTGGACCAGATGGGATAGCTGCTGAACTTTGTGCATTTGAAGCTGTACCTTTAGCTGTTGTTGTGATAACTGCAGTAGTTGGGGTTTCAGAAGTTGCGTGTACAGTAGTTTGTGTGGTGACAGAAGAGGGTAGAACTGGAACTGGAAATTGTGGTGGAGCTTTTGAGGTTGAGGTTGAAGTATCAGCAGCTGTTGTAGTAACTGGGCTGGAGGTTTCAGAAGGTGCTTTTAAGGTAGTTGGTGTGGTGACAGAAGAAGATAGTGTTGGAACTGTTGAGTGTGTTAAAGCAGTTAACATTGCAGTTGTTGTAGATGAACCTGGTGCTGTTGGGGCTGGAGTAGATAGCATAAATGAGAAAGCTGCTGTATTTTGTGTACCTGTGATTTCAGCAGAGGTTGTGGCAGTTGCAATACTTTTAGATAATGGACTGGTGATTTCGGAAGTTGCTTGTACAGAAGTTGGTTTGGTGACAGAAGGAGATGTAGTGGAAAATGCCGAATGTGGTGAAGCACTTGAAACTACAGATGCAGTAGTTGTCTCTATCGTGACTGGGAAAGATGTGCTTTCAGCAGTTGTTGTGGTAACTGCAGTAGATGAGGTTTCAGAAGTTACCAGTCTGGTAGTGTTTGTGGTGACAGAAGAAGATATTATTGGACCTGTTGAATGTGTTGAAGCTGTCAAAGTTGCAGATGCGGTAGTTGAACCAGGAGCTAGAGTGGCTGGAGTAATTGTTGTAGATGAAAAAGCTGGGATTGTAGTTTCACCAGTTGTTGGGGTAACTGCAGTAGCTGAGGTATCAGAAGTTGCTTGTACAGTAGCTATTGTGGTGACAGAAGAGAATGAAATTGGAACTGTTGAGTGTGGTGAAGCAGTCATTGTTGCAGATGAAGTAATTGTCTCTGTCATAACTGAAGTAGTTGGCATAGATGGTATGGTTGTTGAACTTTGTGCATTTGAGGTTGTAGTTTCAGCAGTTGTGGTAACTGCAATAGCTGGGGTTTTAGAAGTTGCTAAAGATGTAGATAGGACTGTTAATTGTGAAGCAGTTGAGGTAGCAGATACATGAGTTATCTCTGTCATGACTGGAGTAGTTGATGTGGCTGTTGAACTTTGTGCATTTGAGGTTGTACTTTCAGCAGTTGCTGTGTTAATGTCTGTAGTTGGGGTTTTAGAAGTTGCTTGTACAGTAGTTGATTGTGGTGAAGCAGTTGTAGTTGCAGATGCAGTAGTTGTCTCGGTCGTGGATTGAGCAGTTGGTGTAGATGGGATGGCTGTTGAACTTTGTGCATTTGAGGTTGTAGTGTCCGCAGTTGTTGTGGTAACTGCGGTAGTTGTGGTTTCAGAAGATGCTTGTACAGTAGTTGGTGTGGTGACAGAAGAGGATGTAGTTGGAACTATTATTTGTGGTGAAGCAGTTGTAGTTGCAGTTGCAGTAGTTGTCTCTGTTGTGGATTGAGCAGTTGGTGTATATGGGAAGGCTGTTGAACTTTGTGCATTTGAGGTTGTAGTTTCCGCAGATGTTGTGGTAATTGCTGTAGTTGTGGTTTCAGAAGTTGCTTGTACAGTAGTTGGTGTGGTGACAGATGAGGATGTAGTTGGAACTGTTGATTG
>JBBPDA010020625.1:0-15849 GCA_037974385.1 Arnoldichthys spilopterus | reverse complement strand
GGATCGGTACTCAGTATCGGCCCAAACCCAAAGCCCAGGTATCGGATCGGTGCTCAGTATCGGCCCAAACCCAAAGCTCAGTAAAGTTGGATCACTGCATACTTAGCTCAAATTAGCAATGATACAGAGTCATCATATATTTCTCTAATTAGACCCTGTTTTACCTTCTTCTCCCTCCAGTACCTCCTCAGACAGTATAGAGGCGTCCATCTACCGAGGCTGGAGTCAGTGCAGAGAAAAGCTGAAAATCCCAAGAACCGCACGTGATTGTCCACTTCTTTTTCTACAAGACCAAGACTTCTTTCTTCCCTTTACTTTGTAGGTCTCATCCTGTAAGTCCAGCTCGATTGGGCCTTTATGTTTCCACACCGCGCAGGTTTATCCTCGGGATAAGACTGTACACTCACCGTTCACGACCACTGTTCTCACACTCACTGGCTGCTTTTACGAGCTCCACCTGCCTCACGGCTTCACTATAGAGGCATCAACATCTTGAGGTTGTCTGATTATGTCCATGTCACACTCATCGTGACTGGCCAGTGTCTGACCACACATGGCTTGGGGGGGCGACCGTTCTCGGCACTGCAGTGACCGCTGTCATTACCGAGGGGTCCAGCACCCAGCCAGATGGGTGGGTCAGAAACTGACCACTAACGAAGGGCTAGGGGATGGCTAACATTGGCGATTAATGGGCTAAAGTCGCTAACGGTATGCCAGCAAGGTGGTGCCATGTGGTGTTTCCGATAAAGTGGCCAGTGAGTGGATCTAGCTTCACACTTGTACTTCATACACTCAACTACTCCCCAAAGTACGTTCACACTAGCTGGCCACCAGTCCTTTCCTATGGGTGTGGTCAGTTTGTTGCGGTCATTTAGAGACTAGTCACAAGTGGGAAAGACCACCGTTTTAATGAATGGGGGGCTGTCCCCATACACAGACGCCGTTAATCGGTACAAGCCTTCCAATTAACCCCCTAAAGGGCCTGACCACTTCCTATTCTTCCCATTATGCTAAAAGAAAATGACTCACAGACACTAGAGGGCGCCAGTGAGCGAGTGCTTATTGAAAGTGGCAAAAATTGGCGCGAAAGAGCCTAAAATCGTTTTGTGTTTAATGCATGAAAATTTTAGACAGAAGATAAAAGTACTTTATTAAATAAATGGTTTCAGTTGTTCTATAATTAAACTGGTTCTGGGCAGTGGGACGCAAGCATTCTGGCCACTGATTGGCTAGCTGAGCCGAGCAGTTTGACGACTGGTGCTCAATGACATCACACATGTAGCCAAGTCACTGTAACAGCTTTGAAATGTCCCAGCGGTGCTGAAATATTGTACAAAAATGACGAATCATTCACGAATTATAATGTTGCACAAAAGCGTCATTGGGAACTCACTCGGCAACGCCCACTAGTGTCTCCGAGGACGTTTCCCTGGACCTGAGGTCCACAGCCTACTCTTGGAACTTTTTGCTCCTATCGTAAAAAACATTGAAGTGTAAACGTTTACGTAGTAAAACAGTACAGATTTCTACGTATTTTTGGCCACGTTATTGACTTGACCCCTGCTGGCGTGAACGTACGATCCGTTTGTTTCATGATCTCTTCGGCAGCATGGATATTGGTCACCATGGTTATTGTCGCCGTGCCCAACATTTCATCCATTGGATCACTCGGAACGAATGTACGCAAACTACGCACAACCAGAGCTTCTACTATTGGCTTACAGCGAGCATGTAAAACATTATGCAGAGAAACGCCAGGGCCTCTGCTACCCTGACTACATTTGCTACCTGTCTACAGGGCTAGTTTGCCAGTCCCAGATTAGGTCTAGGCCTAGACTAAATGGGATTTTTTTTACGCTTCAACACCAACGCTATTGCGGTTTAGTCTAAGACTGGGCTTAATCCAAGTCTACGAAACCAGCCCTGGTTTTTAAACATTGACAACGCCGGTATAATGTATCGCTAAGGGAATTGATGGATGCCGTTCAGAGGCTTGGCGTCATTAATGTAAAGATACAAATATGAAATGTCACTCTCTGCCTTGAAAAAACGTACAAAATATACATTTTTAACAATAATTCTGCAACGATTGAGACGTTAAACAGTAAAATTAGCATCTGAACGTTTCTCAGATAATTATTACACACACATCCTACTCAAACGTTAGACGCTGAATACATTATTAATATGGCATGATTCCAGACTTTTGAATGGCGGCGTTTGTCGAACAGATGTCAACAGCTGTAAAAAAAATAAAAATTCAAGGTTCTGAATTACAGATGTGCTAAAATTCTTTTCTAGTTTCTGTGATGTGCATTAACTCGGACATGGTTTAAGCTAATAAACGTATAGTGGTCTTGAACGTAAGCCAAATAATAAATACATTTTCTTGATTGGAAGTGAAACGTCAATTTTAGCAGGTATTCCACAAAGACAAACGAGCATATTTTATTAATTTTACATTAATTTCACAGAAACGAACAAGGTTGGATATATCAGTTCGCCAGAACAGAAAAAAATTTCCTGTGGCCGTTTGCCCAAAACAAATTCCGGCTTCCAGAGAGTTCCGGCTTAAGGATATTTTAGTGGCCAGTAGGAATTTTAGTATGACTACCTTCGTTAAGGGTTGGTTGGTTTAAATTTTTTTTAGAAAAATATAAAATATAATAAAAAAAAAAAATCTATCCAAAAACGCTAAAAATCATTAATGAGCAGTTGAAGAACTTGGGGGTGTGTTTGATCTGATAAATGTGAATAAGATGAAGCCGTAGCCTTTGGAGATTTCAGTGATCTGTACCAATTTCCAGTAAAACTACCTTCTGATTGGTTTAAAGATTGAGCTAAACTCCTGTGGCCATTTGCCCAAAACAAATATCTTGAGTTCTGTGCTTAACAGTTTGATTTTTGAATTTTAAATTTAAAATCTGCAACAAAAGCTTTGTTACTTTGTAACCTTTGCAGTTATACATTTTTCCCCCATTTTTCCCCATTAAAACGTCCAACATCAAACATTCACTGGCCAAGATATGAGTTGACTAAAAAGTTTAAATAAGTATGTAAGGTGTAAAAGTATCTATACATCCCAAACCACACACTTCCTACACCTTCCCTACCAATTTCTAATGGCCATGTCCTGTTTGTTTACATTCGGTGTAGTGTGCAGTTTGGGACACAGCCTGTTTTTTTGTGTGTACATGTGCATTTCATTTGTATAAGTAACCAAAATCTTATTAGAAAATCATGACTCGGAGGAAAACGAGACTTGATCAGCCAATTTTAATGCCATTGCTGAGACTTAACAATCCAAGTGGTCATTGTGTTACATTCATTACAGCAAACAAGGTTTACAGTGTTGATACATCGTCATAAACTCCCACTAAAGCAAAAGTCTGATTACATGAAAAGCTTAACCAGTTCTTATAAATCCACAATCATTTCACTTGGGGAACTTACAGTACATGGGTTCCCCCTCCTTCATTTGAATTACCAGTGAACGTGAGGCATGGTGGTGATTCACAACTGTTAACTCCCTTCGTCATTCCTTCAGAATTCCTCTTTTGACTCAACAATTATTATAAATTACTGTATAATGAACTGTAGAATTTATTTTCATGGCATTTCGACATTTGTAGAGTTGCAGCCGGTGTACGAGATCGTTGTGGATGAGCGAGAACAATGCTGGGGATTTGGAGCGAAGGTGACCTACAGAGGTTTGACATTTATGACTCATCAGAATGTGCTCACACCTAAGCGATGACGCGTCTGCTACAGATTTCCCATTCGAGATCTCGGGCCAAGCACAAAGGTTACGCGCAGATCTGTGGCTGTTCACACCGCAGCAAATGTCATTTCATAGCCTTTTCCTGCTGTCGGGCAAAGTCGCAACCATGGCCAACCTTTGATTAACCCTTTAATGGCCAAAAAAGTAACATTTTTACTTTATTTGAAATTAATTTGGGGCAATAACAATAAATGTTCATTTTTTTGATTCAACGACCTCCTAAAGAATAGGCCTCTATCAAAACAGCCACGATTTCTCGTTACCGTAAAACTCTGAATACGTGAACAAATTAGTAAAGATCAAATAAAATCCTCGAATGTGTGTGGCACCTGCTACGAGCGTGACTTTGTCGAACTTCTGCTGAGGAAACCTCACTGAAAAGGTCTCAAAATTAAAAACACAGTGAAATCCACTTTTTTTGACCATAACTGGCTTAACCCTTTAAAGGCCACACCAAGAAAATAAGCAATAAAAACAAAAAAATGCGTTTTATATTAATTTGTGGCAATAATTAAAAAATATATATTTATTTCTTTATTTATTAATCATTTTTTTCATTCAACAACCCCATAGCCTTTTTAAATACAGGCCGCTATCAAGCGGTCGAGACTTCGTTTTTACCGTAAAACTCTGAATACATACATAAATTAGTAAAGATCAAATAAATTTCTTGAATTATGTCACAAATTCGGTCAGAAATACATTAAACATCGTCTTACTTCTGGTGAGGAGTTAATAATAATTAAAAACACAGTGAAATCCAGAGTTTTTGACCATAAACTCACCTAAACCAAGTGGTAGAGATGGAACAACCATTAGGTTGAGTCAAGCTCAGTCCATGCTCCAGTAAGATTATAGGGACTCGGCCAAATTACTGACCGGACCACTAACCAAGTGGTAGAGATTGAACAATCGGGTTGAGTAAAGTCCAGTGCATGTTTCAGTAAGAGAATGGGTCTCAAAATGTGTTCGACTGAATAACTGACCAGAACGTTAAAGGGTTAATGGCCAAAAAACAAACGTCACATAAATATCCAAAGAAGCTGAAGATTTTATGACCATAATCAAAGAAGTAAAAAAAATAAATAACAACACTGATGCAGTGTACGGAGGAGAGGGCCCCAGAGTGATCCAACGAGGCCCCCTTGCCAAACCAATATGGTTTATTTGAAAGAAGTGGCAGGAAGTCCGTCAGGCTTCCCCAGCCGTGATTTCACAGAAATCAACACGTACTCGCGAGGTCATGGTCGTTCTCTGAATGAGCTTTATGAGGTCGGTTGTTTCCGAGTATGTGCTAGAAATCAGATCCTCTACAAGAATTTAGAGACAACTGAAGAACTCCCTCATAAGAGGATACCGTAGATAAAAACCTGTCCGATCTGAAGACCTGAATTCAGTCAAGGGGAACGCCTTCGAGTTTGGTGGCACCTTCAGAGCAGCGTTGCAAATTCCCAACCTTTCCTCGGAGACCCTTTGTGGTGAAGCATGGGTGGGCAGAAATCACGATATCCAGACATTTACAGCATGTGATGTGGATCGTTTGATACTAAACGGCTTTTGATTGGTTTAAAATTCAGGAAAAATAAAAAATAGCTCATTAGTGGCTATAGATTGGGTCAAACGCCCTAAAAATAATTAATAATTAGCTTTTCATAGCTGATAGATCTGATAAATATCAATATGAGGGTAATAGGCAAGTGACTGCTCACTGTTGCCTTTGGATCATGAGATTAATTTTTGTGGTAAGAAGCGATTTCCAATAGGACTACATTTATAAGGTGCTTCTGATAGGCTAAAAATGTTGAAAAATGTAAATAAAAATGCTTATTAGGTCATAAACAGTGTAAAAAAAACCCCAGAAGTTTCCGGTGTATCTGATAAATATGAATACGATGAAGCTCAAATGGTAAGTGACTGGTCAGTAGCAATTTACAGTAAGACTACCTTCTGATTGGCTAAAAACATTTAGAAAAATGTAAAATAAAAGTACGATTTGTTTATTAGGTGCTAACAGCGTAAAGATTCAGTAGTTTTAACTTTGGTGCTGTTATATGTGATACATATGAATATGATGAAGCTCATAGGTAAGAGACAGGTCATTGTTGCCTTATTTCAGTGGTCAGTACTGATTTACAGTAAGACTACCATGATAAAAGGCTTCCGATTGGTTAAAAAATAAAAAAATAACTCATTAATGGTTAAGTCATAAACCCCCTAAAAATCAGCACTTTTAACTCGGGGGGGGGGGGGTCTTATATCTGATAAATATGAATATGATGATCACAGGTAAGTGATTGACAGTTGCCTTTGGGTCATAATACGGCAGCGGTCAGTTCTAATTTGCAGTAAGATTATGTTTATAAAGGGCTTCTGAAATTTTTTTTTATAAATTTTTAAAAAATATTTTGTAGAAAAATATGATAAATATGTTTCTCAATAAATACCATTATTATTCCCTTAAGGTGACACTTTACTCGAACCCTGCTACATAACACATGATCTAGATGATCGCAGATGCCTGGGGTGGTCCTGGAGGTCAGGTGCTCAGCACAGTGTGGTTCCCAGATGTAGGTCTAGAGTTGGGTGAACGGTCCTCGTAATGTAACACTCATTAATAGACACACTCACGCTTATGGTTGTCAATGTTACATAGCGGGGCTCAGGTGCTACCACCCTGTCTAATGGGGACCTGTTTCTCCGAGCTCGGTTTCTTCCACTTCCACTCCAGTGCAACACTATGAACATTGTAGCAGGGCCCAGGTGTGCTTTCTCAAGCCTCTGGCTTCATAAATGTCTCACAAATGGGTCTTTGGCAGCTTTTTCATGCGAGAAATGTCTTTTTCTATGAAACACGCCCTTGGCCAGTGTTCCTGAACGATAACGGGATATCGCCCACCCTCGATTAACCCTCGAGTAACCCGGGAGTTGAGTTTTTTTCCGTATTTTGCTTTCCTGCTCTGAAACGGTGCTTCTGTTGGTATTAAATGCTGTATGTCGCCAATAAGAGACATAAGGTGTCGTCTGCTTAAAAAAGGTGCTACATAAATAAACCTGGAGTTAAGTCGGGTCCCCTTGAATGAATGCAGGCACTGATGTCCCTATGAGAAGTAAAGGGAGATACGGTGGGACTGGAAACAGTCCTGGTCACTCTTGGTCCTGTAAGGATGCAATACGCCGCCTCGAGGAGGCATTTCTCTTCTTCAAGATGAGCTTGAGCTGGGAATTGAAAGAGACAACTCGGTCAGTAGGTTCCCCACGTGAACTGGCCTGAGCACCAGTACAGAACTTCAAAGACACTACAAAACCAGATACAACGTTTTTTTTTGTGTGTGGACAAAACACATATTGGGAGGTTTTGGCTGCGTGACCATACTAATGTTTTCGCATTGGTAAATATGTCATTATTGCACGTCCAGCTTCGATTAGACACAACGATCGTAGCATTGTTGATTCGTGTTCGCTGGAATAAGGAAAACAATTGGGAAAGCCAGCGTTCTGTAAAGCTGGTCAAGAACATGCAGCACCGTTCAAACGTCCTAAAACACCTACGCAGGTCATCGACCTCAGCACCGAGGGCCTTTCTGCCAGCAAAAACGCATCAGAACCAGTGCAGACGAACAGGAAAGCTGTGAGAACAATATACAGCGCAGTAGCTGATGGTGTGTGAGGTAAGAAGACACCAGATTTGCCTCCAGTCGCTGCAGGGACGAGTGTGAAGCTCCATCAGCTCCTGGTTTCATCTAATGGAGGCCTGATTGGGCCCAAAGCAGCGGGAGCTGCAGTAACACCGGGCGTAAACATTGGTGTAAATTTACGGTTTACTGTGAAATAAATACATTTATACATAAAATCACTATTCGCGATTAAAGTGATGGGTATTTATCAGTGTTTTGGAGGGAAAACGCACTTTCTCAGGTGTTTCACACTTTTGCACACGACTTGCCCACTCGATCTTCAATGGAGGGTGACCTTATACCAGGGGTGGGTAAATCCAGTCCTGGGGGGGGGGGCGGTGACATCCCTGCACACACCTGGTTCAACTCACCTGTCAACCGCCAGGTGTGGCGAGTGTGTTTGAGGGGGGGGGGGACTACTACCAAACCCTCCAGGACCGGAGCTGCCCACCCTATCCTTGATGCTCGTTCGCCTTTCTCCGTGTGTACCAAACAGCTTCTCCTCACCTTCTCTCCTTGCTGGCCGCTCTGCAGCAGGTGGGCAGGCTGGTCGTTCTCCAGGTTGCGGATGCTGGGGTCCGCTCCCCTGCTCAGCAGCAGGCGGATGAGCTCCTCCTGGTGGGGGCTACCGTGCAGCCCCGCCGCCATGTGCAACGCCGTGTGCCCGTGAGCCTGAGGGAGCAGGAAGTCGGCATCAGATCAGGAAGCACCGCTCCGTGAGCAGAGCGCCCTCAGGGCTGGATCGCCAGGCCCTTTCAGTGGCTCTGCTTACAGAATACAACGGGAAAGTTCTGCCGGAAGTGCGCTTCCAGTCAGCGCAGGCTTGTTTTCGGCAAAAAGGATCGTCTGTTACGGTCTTAACGCAACCGAATCTCTCAATTATCCTCAATCCTCAAATTCTATATGTAATTATAACAAAAAAAACATCAAATATAAGAAGTCATATGTGTATTTAACAGCTTTTATAACATAATATAGTCATTTTAACTTATAACGGCTGTATATATGTACACACAGTGCTGTGCAAAAGTCTTAGCCCCCTGTGTTGACGAGTTTCTTTCTTGGTTCTGATGCAAGTGAACAAGAAAGCTGTGAGAACAATGAGGACGAGCTGCTGTGTGTACAGTATCTGATGGTGTGTGAGGTTAGAAGGCGCAGGTTCGGCTCCAGATTTGCCTCCAGCCGCTGCATGGATGAGTGTGAAGGTCCATCAGCTCCTGGTTTCATCTCATGAAGGACTGATTGAGCCCCAAGCAGAGATTTGATGGGAGCTGCAGTAACACTGGACGTCCACTAGGGGAGCTCTGGGAACGGCCAATCCAACCCAACACGTCACTGTTTACTGTATTAAATGCTGTGTTTATTCTAATATTCGTGTTTTTACTGCGAAAAGAAACATTTACTGCCAAGATTAACGGCTCAGGGCGCCAAGACTTTTGCACAGCGCTGTGTATTTCTGGATAAAATGGGGGGAAAGGACACGTGTTGTGGGTGAAGACGCTAGAAGTGTCTCTTGCTTCGTAACGAGGAGGACTTTACCTTCATGTTGATGAAGGCCTGCATGTCCGGCAGCTGGAGTTTCAGGAAGAAGTGCACCAGCTGGATATTCCCCTCCTTCACGGCCAGATGGAGAGCGGTCTTGTTGCTTTTGATTTCCTGAGAAACGCAGGGGCACGCGATTAGACATGTGAAACTGACGCGAGCGCGAGGACGTACGCGCCGGCCTTCCGCCTCCATGCCGAACGCAAAACCACAGAGGCACAAAAAGGGTCTTTCGCTTTCAGTATGTCGGCGGAAGGCACAGCGCGAGCGGTGGATCCCAGTCGCCTCGTTCCCGGGTTTAAAGAGCCATCGCAGGACGTGAATTTTTATTTATTTATTTAATATTTATTAACATTTTTGTAGCATCTTATATACTGTTATATTAATTAATATTTTTATAATAATTTAGAATATTTTTTGTTTTATTTGCAATAATTTATATATTATATATGATTTTTTTTTAAACGAATATATTTTTTCCTTAAATCATTTTTCATGTTTTTTTTATTTTCTTCTTTTTTTTTTTAAATTCCACGGCATTTTATCTGTTACCGCCGGTAGTTGTGCAGGAGGACAGATGTGTTGTACAGCGCTGCAGGACAAACAGCCAGTGTGTGTGTGTCAGTGGCGTGTGGAGTGAACTGCACTGCGTTGGCTGTGTGACGCGTGTCCTGTGTGATTTATTCACCGATCCACTTTCACACGCAACACAGTGTAAACATGAAGCTCTGAGGGTGAAGACGACGCCGTTTCCACGGCAACACTGAGCTCACTTCTACTGTTGGAGAATTAGAACGTGGCGGCACGCCGTGAGAACCAGGCTGGAAGAACAGGGTTGAGGGTTCGCCGCAGAACCTTTGCACTGTGTTGAGGTTCTTTAAATACCAGAAGACGCATCGCGGCTCCACACTGCATGTAAAGGACACGGTTCTAGCACGAGGAACAATGGCCAACGGAGCCAGAGGAGTGTGTGCAGAGGAAAGGAGCTGGAACACACACCTGGCTGAGTGGAGTGGCTCCTGCGTTGAGCAGCAGCTGTAGACAGTAGAGCTTGTTATCAGCCTGTGACTGACTGGGATCCTGACGCCAGGTGGACGAGGAGGAGGAGGAGGAGGCGGCGATGGCCTTCATCGTGGCATTGTGGGAAATCACTGCGCAGTGCAGCGGGGTGAGTCCTGCAAGGGAGGGAACGAAGGAGGTGTATCGTCATTTGACAGTGACGTTCAGATACGTTCATTACGTTTGTTCCACCGCCAAAACGGATTGGGACACGACCGTAAACGTTGGCTGCACCTTGTGCACGACTGAACTGAGGGAAACGTGCGATATTTTACCTTCAAAGTTGCGAGCCTCCATGTCCATCGCCTGCTCCATAGACAGCAGCATCTGCGAATGGAAGGATAGGAGCTTTATGAGTGTGTGTGTGTGTGTGTGTGTGTGTGTGTGTGTGTGTGTGTGTGTGCGCGTGTGTGTAAATTTAAGCACAGATATTCCGATGGACTCCTGCTAACCTGCATGACCTGAGGGAAGCCGTATGTGGCCGCCAGGTGCAGCGCTGTCTGACCCTTGTTGTCACAGATGCTGGTATCGGCTCCCAGATTGAGCAGGTCCTGGACTATCGCCGGCTGATTGGCCGTCACTGCCACCAGCAGAGCAGTCTGCAACACAGCGGAGGGAAGAGTAAAGACACAACTGTACAGAGCGCAATGCTTTATCTGAGGCCTGTGAAGTCGGCGGTAGCAGATAAAATGCAGTGGAATTTAAAAAAAAGAAGAAAATAAAAAAAAAAACCATGAAAAATGATTTAAGGAAAAAATATATTCGTTCTAAAAAAAATCATATATAATATATAAATTATTGCAAATAAAACAAAAAATATTATAAATTATTATAAAAATATTAATTAATATAACGATATATAAGATGCTACAAAAATGTTAATAAATATTTTTAAAAAAACAAAAAAAAACATGAAAAATGATTTAAGGAAAAAATATATTCGTTCTAAAAAAAAATCATATATAATATATACCGTTATATTAATTAATATTTTTATAATAATTAATAATATTTTTTGTTTTATTTGCAATAATTTATATAAGATGCTACAAAAATTTTAATAAATATAAAAAAAAAAAAAAAAGAAAAGCCACACTTCGCTCACCTTGCCCTTGTGTTCCCTGGAGTCCAACCTGCCGAGCTCTTGCAGCTTCTCTGCGGCGGCGAAGGCATATTCCCTCTGTCCCTTGGCGGTGTAGATGTGCAGAATCCTAACGGAGGCACAAGAAAAAACATTAGAAATGCTTAAATCTCTGGAAAGAAAGACTCATCAGATCTCGTCTACGCTGCCGTCTCGGGCCAGGACGACATAAAAGGCCAGAAATGTAACAGCGGTGATGAAAAAGCCTTTATAGCGGCGCTGGCGCAGTTAGAGCTGCCGATTCTACTGTTCGACTGTCGGGAAAAAACCTCCCGCCCTACTTCCTCGTTTAACCAGCGGGTGGGAATTAAAGGGGAATCCCACGGACACTTCAGAATCTCTGTGTGACTGAATGGTTAAGGCGTCGACGGAGTCGTCCAGAGCGATTTGGTGTCAAATGCTTCGTTCTGGAGAAAACCGAGGTTTTCCCAGGGGTGAATGGAACCAGACGTCCAAAGTGTACCGCATTCGGTGGGGACGGCCCGAGTGATGCCCGAGACGTCGTTCATGGTAGCGTTGAGAAGGTTTTAGTCCATTCCTGGCACAGGGGCACACACGGGACAAACGTCCCCCAAATAGACGACTTTTTCGTTCGGATTCCTCACGTTATTCTCTGTTGTCAAGATTGTGTGTTGGCCCAGAAGACTGTGGTCACTGGTGGCGTTTGAGAGCAAACACAATGGCACCACAAGTGTAGAAATTGGTCATTTTACGCTAAAAATATGCATTTAACTGCAATGGGTGGGGCCTCCTGTCCTGGGTGAACCCCGGCTTGGGCCTGTAGTCGGCTGGGTTTGGCCAGTCATGCTCCGCCCACATGCTTCTTTTGTTAGCAACCGTGGACAAGCCGCCTAGAAACCAATGCAGCTTTATGGGAACTCACTTTACTATGAATTCAGTTTGTGAACACACCCCACTGCACAAAGTGGTCTCTGGATTTGACCCATCCACACGTGGAGCAGGACGGTACCTCGCTCAAGGGAACCTCACTGGATGGGACTTGAGCCTATGACCCTCTGATCACAAGGAAAGGCCCCTAACCGCGAGACCACCACTGCCCTAGTGCCCCGGACTAAACCAGACTCACGTGTCTCCGTCGTCGTCCTGCCAGGTGGTTCTGCTGTAGTCCATGCCCTGCAGGATCCCTCGAGCTTCCTCCAGCTTGACCATGTCCATCGGGAGGCTGAACTGAAAGGGAACCTGGGCCCTGGGTCCCGAGGACCAGGAGTAACAGGGGCTCTGAACATCAGTCAAGCCTGCCGTCACAGGAACCTCCATCCCAGGCTGCATGAAGAACAGCAACGTCAGTAAACCGGTGGGTTTGCTTCAGTGTCTTTATTAGAGCTGGCCCTTGACCCCCCGAAACGCAACACAGGCCCGAGAAACATGGCGGCCGCTACCGCGTTCATGCCCCCTCTGACGGACAATCATGGGATATATCCGTTCCCCCGGAACGTTAAACCAAACAAAAATAAGTTTTCTCTGATTTCAGCGGAACGTGTGAACAGGAATTTGGTGTATAAATCTTTAATGAATTACAAAAAAAAGAAGAAAGATTTATTTATTTATTATTTAAATTTTTACAGTTTATTTAAAAATGATTAATTTTAATATTTTAAAATATTTTTTAAAAATACACTAAACACACAAATGTGACCCAGGAGACGTTGGTAAACAGCTCTGAAATATAAACAATTAGAACAAATATGTTTTTTTTTAATTAGCACTTAATTTTGGCTAAAAACAAACAAATAAAGAAATAAATTAGCATAAACGTTCAACTGATATTACTGTGCCTAGTCCTGTGCAGCCCATTTTACACGCCTCATCACCGATAGTCTGGCGGAGAGTGTGTCTGAAGTGTGATTTGCTGGGCTCTTACGAAGTGCTGTGCGATCTGTCCGTCCAGACAGTCGTGCAGTGGATGCGAGCTGAAGCTAGAGGCCTGCGGCTCCGCGGGGAACAGGCTGTGGACTGGAGTGGGTGGCAAGAGACTGGGGGAGGAGCTGAAAGAGGAGAGTGGGCCAGTCTGCTGGAAGGTCGTACAGTCCCACCGTTCGTACCTCATCGCTGCCATGTCCAAGTAGCTGCTGGTGCCTGTAGAGAAAGAGACTTTCAGCGTCGAGTAAACACAGCAGTGCCTGAACTCCGCCCACCGCGTCTGCCTCCATCACCACAGCGAGTCTGACAATAAAATGACTACGCAACTTGCGAGGCTGTCTGTGATTGGTTGGCACTCGACAGCCAAAGCCAAATACGATGGACCAGGGAACCAGAGGAGGGAGGTCCCCAGCCTACTCGCGCCGCTACCACAGCTAATAGGCTGACTCGAGTTAGGGTAGAGAGAGTCATGGGCACGCCCAAGAGCCTTTTACCACTTTACCGGTGTGTCCCAGGCACCGTGCCAGCCGCACCTGCCACCACGGACAAAGACTCTTCTGATGGCTAATGGGGTAAGACACTACCCCAAGCCGAACGACGTTTTGTCAGTGTTTTTAGGTGAAAGTCAGTACACCCTTCACCTATACTGGGCCATAACGTTTGCATAGGCCAAATGTTATACTTCCTTTCATTTTTGTCCTCCCAATAAGTTACATTTAAGAAATAAACAACAGCTACAGAACAAAACGTCTTCTGTGTGCAGGTGGTGCACTTACGGTCACTTCCAAAATCCACAACACACGTCTTTAGGCCGGGAACGGCCAACGTTTTGCATAGTCTACAATCTTAGCAGGTTATTTTGTCCATTGACCTCTATTACAAAAGAGCTCGGAAGCAGCGGCGTTGACTTGCTGACAACACTGGAGGTGGGGCAGAGCGAGATCAGGCGGAAAAATGCTGGAATATACTTTTGATTGTGTATAAAGCTTTGAATTTTCTGATGAAAAGGTCACTTACTGGCAGAGGGAGCTGATGTTGACACCTATTGGGGGGGAAAAGATTGAGTTAGCGTTTGTCATCAGTTTGGGGGAAGGTCATAAATTACGCAGCTCATCACACACACACTAAACACATACTGATACAAATGACATACACTAATACACACCACACACACATACATCACCAAAGACACCACAGTGACCACCTCTCAACGCCCTAACAAGTGACTGGATGTGAGAGTAACCACCCAAGCAAACCCTAGTAACCACCTGGAACACCAACCACTAAGTTTAGCAGACGGTCATGTTAATTAGGCAGCTCATGGAGGTAAAACGGTAAAATTCTTCTAAAATATGAGCAGGCACCTAGGCGCTGTAACCTCCACCCCACAGTAAATCGTATGGACTCAGATGGCTCTTGATAGGCAGAGCCGGGCTTTCGGTTTTGTACATAGACAAGAAGCACACGTTTACAAAAGAGCCTGATTGGATAAAGTCACTGGGGCAGAATGACATAAAATGTGAAAAAAAATTTTGTTGTGCTGATTGTGACCTAGACTAGGACATAGACTAGGTGACGCTAAGGGAACATATTTTTTTTGGAAGGAATTTATTTCCGCACCCAATTAATTTCATGAGAATATTTGTAAAAAAAAAATTTTAGACTAGAAAAACAAAAGCAGCCAGTGAAACATACGGAGCTGCCAGGCGTGAAATATTTTACTGCAATTCCTTTTGCTTATTGTGGCCGTTGGACCAAAACCTAGTATCTCCATTTGTGTTACTTTTCACATTTTTACGAAAACGGCTGACGTTTACATTGTCAAAATGGACGAAGCAAACGGTTCTAAATTACTTTTGAAATGTACATTTTACAACATCAGTCGTGTCTTGTAAAAGCTGCCGTTTTGGAGATGCAACGTTTTTTGTCTGACCGCAGCGATATGACCGTATATTACGAAAAGCTCGGATTTGCCAAAACTCTCATGAAGTAAACAATTTGGGGAATTTGGAGAATTTCCAGAATCCGCCGGAGTAGTTGGTGAACATCTGCACGCTGCAGCCCTCAGGTCAGAAGGACCAAGGCAGATATTGCGATAAGTGTTGAACAAGTGCCACAAACAGTCCAGGCCCAGGCTCCGTGTACTCACAGGGACGGGTGCGACGGCACCAGCGGTACTGGATGCAGCAGCACAGGCCGGAGGTGCTGAGCAAGTCTCTCGCTTTCTCTTCTGCTCCAGGAGTTTCTTCACTGTGGGCAGACTGTAACACGACTTCTCCTTTGGCGCTGAGGACACACACACACACACACACACAGACACACACACACAAATGTCCAGAGACCCTCAGATACGAGCAAAGGTGTCTAGTAATGGCGTAAAACGTGATTCCCTTTACCTCTGGTTAGAACAGTCACGGCTGAAAACGTCCAGAAACTGGTTTTTGTTCGCTTGCGTTTGGTTTTAGCGATTTGTTAAATTTAAATGTAAAGCAATGTTTCAATTCACAGATTCCATAATCAACAAACACATGGTTTAAGTTAAAAACTACATTTCAAGAGCTAAAAGTGTAGCACACACACCAACACACACACACCATCTCCTCCAGAATCTCAGCTTGCCTCACAGACATCGCAGGCGGGATGAAGGATCGACACCTCCAGCTCAATCTCTCCAAGACTGAGCTCCTCATCCTCCCCGCCAGCCCAACCATACACCATGATATCTCCATCCGACTTGGTTCAACAGTCATCACACCGACCAGAACTGCTAA
>JBBPDA010020586.1:0-15852 GCA_037974385.1 Arnoldichthys spilopterus | reverse complement strand
TGTGTGTGTGTCTGTGTGTGTGTCTGTGTGTGTGTCTGTGTGTGTGTCTGTGTGTGTCTGTGTGTGTCTGTGTGTGTGTCTGTGTGTGTGTCTGTGTGTGTGTCTGTGTGTGTCCCTGTGTGTCCCTGTGTGTGCGTGTCTTTGTGCGTGTTTGTGTGCATGCCGGTCTGCTGGGTTTGACCAGGTGTTTCTGGAGCCAATGTTCTGGACCCCAGCAGATTGTTTAGTCTGAAAATCTCACACACGTGTAGCTACAATATTTACCCCTTAAGCTCCAGACTTAAATGTAAAATTCATTTACCTGAAATACCTATGGGCTCATGCTTCAGTCACAGAAGTGAGGAACTGAAGTGTAAACCTTGGTATGAACCCATAGGGCCAGTTTACAACACTTATATTAAGCCTCATAGAGTTTACAGTGATGCTTCATCACTGACTCTACAGTTTATTCCAAGAGCACACAATACTCATCTCTTTCTTTCTGACCCTTCTCTTCCTTTTTTTTCTTTCTTTCTTTCTCTGTCTGTCTGTCTATCTGTCTTTATCCTGCACGCTTATTTACCTGTAAAATTATTTTAAAGAACGATCCTCTAATGTGTCCCAGTCCTTATTGTAGACTGTCCATTTGTTTTCATTTGCAGGGCTGTTTGTCATGTATGTGTGTGAAGAGGAAGATGTTTTACATCTGCAACTGTGTTGCACCACTTTTTTTTGAGGCATTGTGAGGCCTTTGTTTTTTTTACCGCAGTTCCTCAGCATTTCCGGGGTGTGTGGAGTTTCTTTTCTTGTTGAGGAGAGGTTAAGCAAGCTTTTAATTTGAATCGAACAAATCATACTTCAATATCACAATCCAAGAGCCAAGACACCCTGTGTGATTATTAGGCCTACTGAAATGATTAGATTGTATTGGAATGACAATATAGATCTGATTGTAATTAGCCTTACATTCCTCATCAAAAGAAAAGAGACTTATGAGGCAGGTTCCTTATTTTCTAACAAAAAATTCAAATTAAAGTCTTTATAAAAATATCATAAAATATAATTTTTTCAAAATTAAACTCAATTGTCTTCGTGGTACGTTTGTCTTAAACCATTTTCAATTTGAATGAGGTTTCTGTGACCTTCTGATCTGAATTTATGAAGCAGAACATGGTTTGATTAATCTGTGGAATGATTACATCTAATGGGTGCTAGTTATAATTTTAAGTGATTCCTGTGATTGGACATGGCTTTAAAATGAACCCTAGGATTAGACACGGGGTTTTGAAGCAAAGCATGCGATTCGACTGAAGCTTTAGTGAAGCGTGGGATTGGGTGATTCTCACTTCCTCTTCGAACCACAGAGGTCGGCCATGGGTTTTAAATGCTGTGAAATTAGGCCATAACTTCCTTGAAGCAATGTGCACTCTTATAGTTTCTAAGCCTTCACTGAAACCTTCCTACTCTTTTAAGTCTGACATCTTATAAACCAGGGTTAAAGTTTTAGAGATTGCTTTCCTTCTCACTGCACCTGGAATAAAGGACAGTTTGTTTCTGGATTTTCTGTAATACCTGAATCCACTCTAGCTTGTTTTATAAAGCCTGCTGGGTTGTGAATTGTCTGTGCTGTGACCTTGCCTTTCTGTGTGTTTATGTTTGCATACAATGATGGCATCATTCCACACCCCCCTCCTGTTTGTTTACATCGTGCTCTGGCACTGTGTTCCATGGCCCATCAAAAAATAGCTGTCATACGCATTGTTTGGTTTGGGGCTTAAAAAAGGGCAGTGAAATGACAAACCCTGCAGGGCTTAGCTAATTAAAGGGGTACTTTAGTGTTTCTCTTGCACTGGTGCTACTGTATAAGGCTAATGTAGCAAATAGGTCTACCCACCAAGTAGCATCATGCAAACTGCAAACCAGTATCACACACTAATGCTCCATTTGTGTCAAGTTGTTGAGTAATCTCTACAACACCTGCTTATGTGGTTTCTGACCCTATATGATGCACGGTTTCCTATAAACATTGAGAAAAGTAGGTTGCATAACTATAAATAGAACATTATTGAAAACCTATGTGTGTATGTATTTTCTAATTTTTTTCTGCCAGACAATCAGGTTAACCTGAAATAAATAGATTAAGTTTGTGCATGAATATTTTTTTCCCTCTCTTTTCAGGCCAAGAATAAAGAAACCGGTGTGCTGGCTGCTGCCAAAGTAATTGAGACAAAAAGCGAGGAGGAGCTGGAAGACTACATGGTAGAGATCGATATCCTTGCATCATGTGACCACCATTACATTGTCAAGCTACTTGATGCTTTCTACTATGAACACAAGCTTTGGGTAAGATTCACTCACCTGTCAGAGATGAACATTGACCATCTTTACCACACGTTTAAATGGAATGTTTACTTTTGAGCTATGCCCAGGACTGACCCAGAGTGCAAGAACCTTCTTGCATTCTAGGCTAGTGGAAGTGCCCAAGCCAAGCTAGCTGATTTAGGTGGCAACAGTGGAGACAGAATAAACAGAAGTACAACATAAACATGTGTTGCTGTGCATTTTACACCGAAAGGTGAAAACAAATCCTTTCTAGTCACACTGTGAAATGTGTAAATGTAATTCAACCAAAATATATCCAAATACTCTGTCGTCATCAAGAGTTGATTTTGGATGGTAACAGGACTGACATTTGTGACTATTTGTTGTTTCTGTTGAAAACTGGTGGATTAATCATCAAATCAATATATCTTCTTCTACTACTTCTCACTTTGCTCAGTCACAGTGCTGCAGTCATTCAAAGTTCCATCTACACAACAGTATAAGCCATATTGCCCCCTACACTTCCTGTAGTGCACTGCAGTCTGTCAGAATGGCCATATGGATCATATAAGCAAGGCAATGGAGTACTCTTGCTTTTTAACTAAAGAATATGTTAACTTAACATTACTGACAGAAAAAAAACATTTACATAGACTAATTGTTGCATTGGTCCAGTTTTTATTTGGGAGTGAGTTAGAGGTATGTTATGAGGAATGTTTTTCATTGTGTGCAATTTGTTGTAGAGAAGTAACTGGCTCCTATAGTGATATAGTTTTTAGAATAATCAGGAAAATTTTACCATGTGCATTTGTCTAACTTGAGTCTGTAATATTATATAGTAAAATATTATATGGTGTATTTGGCAACAGGCAGGTCCTAACTTGAAGAATACTACACAGAATGGTCATACTAAAGAAAGTTCATCTTAGGACAGTAGTAATGTTAGTAAAGTCTGTCAAGTCCAGAAATGGTAATTTCCAGTTTTGGAGCTGCACCAACAACTGGCAAAACTATGCAGTCCCATGGGAGAAGGTCTGAGGAGTGAATCTTCCCAGCATAGTTATGGGAAGGTTTGGCAGCCTTAGGATCTTTAGAATCCACAAAATGTGTCTGAGGCAAAAGAAGATAAAAGCATGAAAACATAAAAGAAGAAATAAAAAAATTCCATCTCATGCACTTGATTAGAAATATGCTCAGTTCTACGTATGACTGAGCCAGAAGTTCTCAAGATTGAGAAAAGTGAATGGGTGGATAGATTGATAGAATGTATTAGGGTGACTAACTGTGCTGATTGAGTGATTCTGGCAACAGCCAATGAGAGCAAGGAGAGGGAATAGAAAGTAGAAAGGTGTATGCAAGGTGAGTATCTGTTTGCTGAATGCTGGTGTGATGCTCTTCTGCAGAAACTTGCTGAGAATTGTTCACGATGGAGGTGAATGGAACCAGACTTTAAAAGAGTTTAATGCCTCTTAAAGCTCTCTTGCAGAAATTTATGACATGAAATGATTGAGTAGACTGTCTGATGCCTGAGACACTATTTTTGTGATATGTGATCAAACGGATGTTTTACTACAAAAGTGGATCCATTCATAAAAGCACCATTCAGAAACTTCCTCACTAATCCAGTGCCAAAAACCACTAATAGGCTAAAGTTTATGGACCATTACGGCTTACTTACCACATCAAACTTACAGGCCAAGAGACTTTTTTCAAACCTGGAGGGTTTGAAACATTACAACACATTGCTGCTGTGCTGTGAAACATGATCATAAATTGAATGTACAGTTTCATGCATTTTCTTATTACTGTATGACTGGTATGTTCACTTAGGCTGATTCATCAGAGCTGTGTTTTTAAGAATTTTAGAAGTTTGTCATTCTACAACATTGCAAAATATCTGTACAGAATGAATTATTCCTCTGTGCTTAGCTTGCTAATCAAGGTTTTTTTTTTCTGGAAACTGAGAGAGCCTCATGGCAGCATTTTTTGCCCTTTCTCCCAGCATTTCAAGAGCAAGCACTTTTTTTAAAGCATTGCTGGAATTCCTAAGTGGAAGAGGTACTTTTCTCTGACTGAGGGGTCAGACACTTTCTGAATGTAACCACCCCAGATACGGCCATCCATCCAGTGATGTGACCTGACATTTTGTAACTTTAGTAGGGTTTGTGACCTTCATCACGGAAGCTGTGAAGATGTTTGTTTTGGGGCCTTGATGCTATTTAAAAAGATTCAGTGTGTTTTTGACGAACAACAGTCAAACTGACAGAGTCTCTTTCTATTTATTATTGTCCACGGCCGTGAAAGGCAGTGAAATGTGGCAAAAAGGTGTCAAGCAACATGTTAGTGAGATTCGCTACATCACTTCCCCTGCTCTTTCTCCAACAACCCCCCACCCACACACACACACACACACACACACAAACTCAAGAGCTGTGGAAGGCACATGTGTGCCTGCAGTATCTGTTAAAAATGATTGGTATCAAAATTAAGAAAACTGTAGTTAATATTTTTGAAATTGAAGCCAACGCTAAAGCATACACCATAGCTGAAAAAAAGCTTAGCTGATACTCTAGACAGACCACTACAAAGTCATAATGTGATGCCAGGTGATAAAACTAATAATTAAGGACTTTTAAAGCCAATGATGATTAAAAAGCTCATATCAATTCATACAGTTAAAAGGAGTGTTGAGCCCAGGCTGCTTTTTGAATGAGATGCTGCAGAGGGCAGCCAGTTAGAACAGAGGTCGTTTCTATACAAGTCTTAAAGAAAATAAAAACAGACAGAAGAATTATGTTTCATTCTAAATGATCGAGAACCCAGAAAATAATCATGTAAAAATGAATTGAGTATGCTTTGGTGCATAAGTGAAAATGCAAGACAAGATAATAGGATAGGTGTAGGATAAGACTCTTTTTAAAAAAAAAAAAAGAAAAAAAAAAAGCATGCTCTCACAATTTGGTATTACTTAATTTGTGAAGACATTTCATTGTACTGTGTATTAGCACAGCATCTAAAACTCAGAAAAAACTGACCCAATCCTTATCCTAACCTCAGAAAACCGCATGTTACTTTATGAGGACCTTCAATTTGTCCCTACTTCTGCAGCAATTCTTGCTATTCATATAATTTATAAAGACAGCTGTTCCCCACAAAAGGAAAAATACAAGGCCACACACACACACACACACACAGATACTTAAACAAACACTCTGGTTTGTCAGCTGGTTTCCAGGGCAACCCCCACGCTGTACCATAAAGCATGTGTGTTTGGGTGTGGATGAGGCTTTCGCCCATAAAGCTCGTCTTAAAGAAAACACACGCCCAGCTGAGAGTGTGTACAGGATTATACCAGGAGGAAACAAAAGAAAACTGTACTGCTTGTTGTTGAACAGAAGTGCTTTAAAATGCATGTAGTGGACAAGGCTGTGTCCACTTAGGAAGAAAGTAAGTGAATGGAAGCAGTAGACGGTCATTAAAGGTTCAACAAATCTCTGAAGCAGTACTACAGCTGCATTAGATTCACAAGGAGATAGAGAAGTATAGAGAACTCAATTTACAGCACCTTCCCTAAATTTCAATTTTCTGATCATAGCAACTAAGTCAAAGCATCACAAATTTTCAGAGCTTTGAAGCTTGTCATGGATTTGCGTGTTTGGGGAGTAAATCATGTACATGAGGTATGTGGAGAGGGGTTAGGGCAAAAAAATATATTATATTTGAAGAGGTTTTTATATCACGGAATATTCATCAGGATCTTGGGTTTTCTAAGGTTTGATGAGGTGTTAAAGACAAAAGAAAAATCCCAAGTAGTCCCACACAAGAAACAAACATACAATTCAGTGCATACAGATACACATTTAAATTTTTTTCACACTGCACTGCACTAAATCCAGTTAACCTGTTTAAAAAATATCTTTTTTGCAATGAAACATGCTGTTGGTCAGTTCAGTACTGATATCAATGGTAGTCAGAAAGGTGATTGTAAAATAGGGCTGAATGAGTTGGAGGGACATCTAATTGTGAATTTTCTGACCAATATTGTGATTTAATATGTTTTTCATTGTATATAATTATTTACTATAAATAAAGCACTAGGTCTTTTATTTTGACCCAAAAGACATTTACGTTTTCTCACTGGAGAACAACTTTAGGCAGCATTGTGTTTTTAAAATAATTTGCTCAAAAAAGTTTGTTGTTATTATAAATTATATAAGCATCTTTGTTTTTATATTCATTGCTGCTGCTATTTTCTTCTATTTTCATGCTAAAAAAATTCTCATATTACCCCCCCCCTATTTTCAAGGCTTTGGATGATGGGCAGGAGGGAGTGAATTTTGTTCAGAGTTTGTACAGATTTCCTAATCTATAGAAATCCAACATGTCAATGAAACCTAGTCGAAATGATATACTGGCAGCTTAATAACTGTTACACCTACACCACTGGATGCCATTACCTTCAAATATCACTGTTTAAGCTGAAGCAGTGTAGTATTAAAGCGAAAGTCTACACCCCTGTTAGCTTAGTGTTAACACTACATAGCAAATTCCATAGAGGCTCTAGCAGAAATGATCATTATTGTAGTGCTGCTCAACAGATGAAGATATTTGCATATTTTTTACATTTAACACCTGTGTGATTGTTGCAAGTTCATGATTATATATATATATATATAAAAAAAAATATATATATATATATATATATATGTCCTGGTTATTATCATTTAATTAAGGTCTTTGGGATCTTGAAAATAGTTCAACACAGTTTATTATTCTGTCTGTTTTTTTATTTGTAGTCATTAAAATAAAGACTGCTATAGTAATTTGTAGATTACTGCACAACGGCTGTAACAGTGACCGCCATACTTAAAGGTAATACAGCTCTGATAGCTCTGCAGAAAGAAGCTCTGGCACACTGTTGAGCTGGAGGAAGAGGAGAGCAAGAGGGCAGTGTGTTGGAGAACAATGTGGCCTGCAGTGTGTGTGCAGCGTGAGAAACGCGAGGCCTTTGGGAAGTGCTCACATTTTCAGAAGCACAGGCACACGAACAAAACAGGCAAAATGGCTTCATTCATACTGACACTAAAAGGCAGGAATTGAACATTAATTCCACCTCCACTCTGAGCCACATCTGTGGTCCCTCAGGAATTTGTCTTCTGTGCTCCTCCACTGGCAAATAATGTAGCTCTGCCAAGACATGTTTACTTTTTTACATTTTCCAAAATACATCAATAGGCTAAAAACATTAGCAGCCAGTTTGAGAATTGTCCATGCGTTTTTCACAATTTGAAAAGATTGTTATGCAGCAAAGTGAATAATATTGACTAGATAGTTATTTAATTACAATGGCACCTGTGATCTTTAGCAGCAAGTGAACAGTCAGTCTTTGGAGATGTGCTGGTATCAGAATGAATTGGTAAATGTATTTGTCTGAGTCACTTTGACAAGGGCCTTATTGTGATGGTAGACATCGAACTCGGAGCATTTCCAAAACAGCAGGTCTTCTGGAGTGTTCCAGGTATGCAGTAGTTAGTAATTACCAAAAGTGAAGGAAGGACAACTGGTGAATTGAAGACGCTCATTGAAGAAGTTCATAGGCACCCAAGGGTCACTGATGCATTTGGGGTGTGAAGGCTGGTCTGATCCCAAAAAAGGGCTACTGTGGTTTAAAAAGTGAATACTGACTCTGATCCAACAGGTCATCAAAATCAGTATATTTACACAGTATGTCCACCTAGTCTTAAAGGCACTGAAGCAAAACCATCATGTGTCATGTTTATATTATTCTAGAATGGGAGGGTAAATAATGGTGTAAATATATATGTGATTGCTTTCCATACTTTAACCCACACAAAAATGAGGAGGGGGTCATAGAGGGGAAAAATATGTAAAATTCAGGGCCTTTAACAGCTCAGCATGACAGGGGGGTGGGGTGGCCATGTAATGATTTTGGCATATTGTTCACATACTAATTGTTGGCGTATACGCATGCATTACTTGTAACTACATTAGCCTTATAGCTTTAGTTCAAAACTAATCTTTAGAAACCAAACATGTCTGGTCATCTACATTTGGAGTGAGGGGGAGAAACAGTGTCATTTTATTTTTGACATACTGTTTGCTTTAAAGTAGGTGAGTAGACTTTCAGTCTGGATCATCAGATCAGTTCACACTGAGGCTAGTTTATTTTAACTGTATCTTTTGATGCAGTCTGATCTGCGCAGACAGGTCTGCCATCTGGTTTTCTTGTTTTGAGGTAAACCTGTTTCAGTTGCTTAAAAATTTTTTTCTTCTAACTTCTAACACACCGTCATATGTGCTGTCTGACCGGCCATGCTGGCTTCCTTTACCTCAGACTAGTGGCATTTGTGTCATCCAAAATATTCCATGAATCTGAGAAGCAAATAAAAGCACAGTGATACAAATCAGTGCCAAAGGACCAAAACTGGGTCTGTACTTTTTTTTTTTTCCTGGACCTAAAATGTAAGAGTATTTGACGGCACATTGTCACAGCAGGTGTTTAACAGGGAGCTCTACCTGAGCATATCAGAGAGGTTTGGTGCAGTGAGCTGGAATGTGACCCAGCCTGTTCATACTTTTCTTTACAGTCATGACTTAGTCATGGTGTCATTTATAGTACAGACCCATTTTGCTTCACTTACTCATGACCAAACTTAACTCAGGCTGTTCAAAATGATTTATAGGTCTTGTAATGGAAAGTAAAGTTGATTTTTACATTTCAATACAGATACTAAAATTGGGAGATATGTCCAAAGGTTATATCACAGTGTAATTGAAATGTCTGATTTCAGTATATCAAGGTATTGTGCATTTATATATTTCCGAAAGGTTTTAAAGGTAAAGTCAACCAATTATTGTGGGATAAGTGGCTTATTATTCTAGGATCTCCCTTCACTTAAAGACCACATTAAACTTCTAAACGAACTGCTTTATTGTGGAAAATAAACAATGTGTATGTCGTACACAAGTTTGAACTCTGGTCCTGGAAGGCTGGTGTCCAACACAGTTTGGTTTCCCTGCTCAAACACACTTGATTCAACTTACCAGCTAAGTGCCCGGTTTAGTGAGTGTATTTGAGGAGGGGACGTCCTAAGTAGCTCTGGACACCTGCCCTCCAGGACTGGAGTTTGACACCCCTGGTCTAGTTCTTTAGGAGCAAAGAATGGCCAGAGATCGCCAGTTTGCCAACAAATATGTGAGAAAAACAATGTTCCTCAAAGAAAGATGGGAAGACATTTGGATATTTCACCCTCATCAGTGCATAACACAAATGAAAGATTCAAGGAATCTGGAGGAATTTTTAATGCGTAAAAGACCAGGGTGCAAGCCTAAACTGAACAACCGCGATCTCCGATCCCTCAGACAGCACTGCATCAAGAATATTCATTCATCTATAAGCGATATCACCACATGGGCTCAGGACGACTTTGGCAAACCTTTGTCAAGTACCACAATACGTAGTTACATCCACAAATCCCAGTTAAAGCTGTACTGTGCCGTGTGCTCTGGACCAAAGAAGAAAAGGATCATCCAGACTGTTACCTGCAACAAGTCCAAAAGCCAGGGTCTGTCATGGTATGGGGTTGTGTCAGTGCCCTTGGGCAAGGTAACTTGCACTTCTGTGATGGAACCATTAATGCTGAAAAGTACATTGAAATTTTGGAGCACAATATGCTGCCTTCAAGAAGACATCTTTTCCAGGGACGCCCATGCATATTTCAAAAAGACAATGCAAAACCACATTCTGCACACATTACAAAGTCCTGGCCTGCGGAGGAAGAGGGTATGGGTACATGACTGGCCTGCCTGCAGTCCCGACCTGTCTCCAATAGAGAATATGTGGTGCATTTTGAAGCGCAAAATACGACATCGAAGACCCCATACTGTTGCCCACCTTAAGACTTGTTTGCACAAAGAATGGGACAAAATTACACCTAAAACACTTCATCACTTGATGTCTTCAGTCCCTAAACATCTTTTAAGTGTATATTTACAATATATTTACAAATAAAATGAAGTTGACCAGACAAAACATTAAATATTTTCTGTTCATATTGTCTGCAGTGTCTTTTTATTTGCGTTATCCATACCATTCCAACTCTTTTTGATTTGGGATTGTAATATACACACACACACACACACACACACACACACACACACACACACACACACACACACACACACACACACACACACACTCCTGAGCGCTGGTGGATCGTAACCCATAACCAGATTGTAAGTAGAGGTTCAAAATGCAAAAAGAACAGGAGCAAGAGAAAAAAAACGGAAAGTAGGCAATTTATTGAAAATTGCATTTAAACTCAAACAGGCTGTTTATCGGCTGATCACAAGTTCAAGACTATAGCCTTTAAAAGGCAGAATCTGTGCAGAAATCTGACTTTTATGTCATTTTCTGTCAGGCATTTACAGTCATGACCTCCTGATGGCAAAGGCAAAAAGGCTTTCTGTCTTTGAATGTGGCAGGATTGTTGAGCTACACAAGGAAGGCCTCTCGCAGCGCGCCATTCCTGCTGAGGTTGGACACAGTAAAACCGTCATTGTAAATTTCTTGAAAGGTCCTGAGGGCTATGGGAAAAAAAAGTCAAGTGATCGACCCCAAAAATTTCATCTGCACTGAGCCATAGGATCCGAAGGGGTGTCCATGAAGACCAATCCTTGACCCAAATTAAGGCCCTTACTGATGCTGACTACAGCCCAATAACCGTAAGACAACATTTGGGAAAGAAGGGCTTAAAGAACAAAAAAACGTCTTCAAAGGCCACGTCTTCTCCCTTGCCAGAAACTTGCCAGTTTGGACTTTAAGTTTAATTCTCTGACAAGAAAAAATTAAACTGGCGATTCTGACGGTTTCCAAGGTTACTGGCATAACAAGGAGATCCCACCAGGGATGTTTTCTACGCAGCACAGTGGAGGAGGCTCCATCATGAGCTGGGTGCATTTTAATTCAATGGAACAATGGCGTTGCAGGTTGTGCAGGGGCATTAAATGGCGGCTGGCTATGTAAAGATGTTGCAGTGGACATCCCTTTTGACTGAGGGCCCTTGTCAGTGCGCTAATGACTGGGTTTTTCAACAGGACAACGGTGCAGTTCACAACGCCCATCTGACAAAGGATTTTTTCCAGGAGAATAACGTCATTCTTTTGGACCATCCTGCATCTTCCCTGATCTAAATCCTATTAAGAATATTTGGGGATGGATGGCAAGGGAAGTTTACAAAAATGCACGTCAGTTCCAGACCGTGGAGGTCCTTCATGAACAAGAACAGTGGGGCTAGTCACTACAGATTTTTTTTTTTTTTTTTTTGAAACTTTTAGTTCTGTTTTAGTCAAGTCTATAGCGCTTTTTACAACTGACGTCACAAAGCAGCTTTATAGAAACCGGGTGGAGAGCAAAGAGCCAAAGGCGACAGAAGCAAGGAAAAACTCCCTAGCTTTATAAAGAAACCTTAGGAGGAACCAAGTCTCAGAAGGGGGAACTCATCCTTCTCTGGTCGACACCAGATAGCAATAACAAACAAGAGGAAAGAAAAGGAGAAAAAGAATAAATAAAATAAATATATAGATAGCAATAATAATAATTCTCAGTATAAATGAGCAGCAGCAGTTCCTTGTGTACAGGTGCTGTGATGACTTTAGATCAGTTCTTTTTAGTTATCTCCTGATTACAATCCACCAGCACAAAATGCAAATACTTGTAATTTTTCCCCTGGCCTTTAGATTTTGTTCAGGAATGTGTGTGTGCGTTTGCGTGCGTGCGCTTGTGCATGCGTGTATAAATATCATTGTATTTTGCATACATGCATTTTGCATTTTCTTCATTCAAACATAAAATATTGTGACGCATATCATAAAAATGTCTTCAGGTATTGCAGTTATGCCCTACCCCCCCACCCCCGTATGATCTCTGTAATAAGTGTTTGAGCAATTTCCTCTGTCTGCCAGTGTACTGCAGGCTCGCTTTTGGCAGACCCATCACTGACCCAAAGCAAAAGTCTTGTTCGAGGCCACACTGAGTTCAAAGGAGGTCCCATGAGTAGTGTGTGTAACATGGAGTTATTATTAACACTGACAAAGTTCAATAGCGAGAGTTTTGGACTCTGTGGGAGACCATTTTAATTCATGGCCTAATGTAACCCTGAACTATCGGTGTACACTGCTTCCTGAGGGCCAGAGTGTTTGGCCAATTTATTGGTTCTCATTTGACAAGGCTGTTGCAACACACTTGATAATGAACATGCTGACGACAAAAAAATAAATACCTTTTGTGTTATGGCAACATGAAACGTCCACCGTTGGCCCAGTCGTCCTTTTCTGCTTATGTAATGGTGAGCTCATGTGAGAAGCATGGACTGTTAAAGAGGTAGTAGGGTTGAACAATTAATACATTTTATATTGAAATACAGTTTCCACATAGCAAAGGCTGCAGTTTTATATATATATAGATAGATAAAAAAATAGGTAGATATAGATACGTATATAGATGTGTGTGTGTGTGTGTGTGTGTATATATAATATACAATATATATACAATTGAAGATTACATCTTTACATTACCTATTACTGACCAGTTTGGACTGAGGGTGTTTAATAATAATGAAATTCAATAGATTTGGTGCTCTCTCATATTACATAAAACATTACATTTGATTATTATTGGGCTAATAATTTTTTTAGAAGAATATATTCAATAATGTAAGTTTTACATTAGTGAAGTTTTCATAATATAATTATTAATTAATTTTAACAAGTAGCCAAACACTTCTTTGCATAAGTCTAGTTTTAACTGCTACAGAATTCAGCCATCATAAAATCAGCTTCTGTTTGTGATATGATCTTATTTTATGGGCAAGTGATAATTTTGTGCAGTTGCTAATTGGTGAGGTAAGCTGTTATCTACATTGGCTCCAGTGCAAAGCCAAGGCCAGTTTCTGACAGTAAACACAGTAAAACACACATTTTTGCCACATTAGTGCTTTAACTCGATGAAATGTTTTGTGACAACATTTAAGTCCCACACAGGGTTTACAGTTAAAGTGAAGTTTCGAGCAGCTAAGTTCTATGTTTGTTTCAAATAGTATTTTCTAACTCCACTTCTCACACTTGTAAAATTTCTGCTTTGGTTTTGCAGGATTTTTTATGTTTGTTTATGAAATTTTTAGTTTCTGTCAATTTCACTCACATCACCCATTTTTCTCTTCACACAGATCATGATTGAGTTTTGTCCTGGTGGAGCTGTGGACGCCACCATGTTGGGTAAACCCTCTCTCTGTCTTCTGCACAACACATTTTTGTTTTAATCTCTTAGGCGCATCTCTATCTTCAATTCTTATGATTGGTGCTAATCTGCTCATGAGCTCCTTCAGCAGAATTAATTATTTTTCTTTTCCCCAGAGGTCTGATGCAAGTTTGACCTCAGTTGCCCTGACAAGTTTTGTTTTAGGAGCTTTAATTATAAAACCCGTATTTCATTATTTTTTAAGTTGCTAGTATTGTTTCTTGAAAGGCTGCATAATGCAAATTCTAGGACTTGCTATCATATGCTCTTTATTTTAATACCAACTGTCCCATTGGCTTTCATGATTGGTAGATGAGGCATTTGTATAAGGCCACATTAGTTGCTTTTGTAAAATAGAGATTGATGTTCAATTTACTCTCCTGTTCATATACATACATAAATTATTATTATTTTGACTATCTAAGCATAACGCGCAAGGCGCATCTAACATTTAAGGAATAATTTTGAATGTGGAAAAATGAAACTTCATACCAGTGCAAGGTGCAAAAAGATTGTCCTAAATCTTGATTATTCAGAGGTGTGTTTTGGGCGTAACATGCAACAAACCAATCTAAATGGCATCTCACCTTGGCAGATGGCCATAAGTTATAGTAGATTCCTATTTTTTGGCATGTTAACCTGTTGAGCCGAGGAAAGTTACCTGTTTGTCTGTGAAATGAAAATGTTCGATGTAGATGGCTGCAGAGACCTATATGTAACTGGGTCTCAAATTCAAGTCCAAGAATCACAGTATCAAATCCTGTCCCAAATATCATGATAATATCCTATCATGGCCTTTGTAGCAATTCCCAGCCCTGGTTCCTAATGACCCAGTGTACTGATTTAGAAAAATACCTGCGCAGTTAGGGTTTATTTAAACAGTCCAGTTTCCATCTATGGTTCTTTTTGAACTCTGTGATTTTGTCTTTCTCTCAGAGTTGGACCGAGGCTTGACCGAGAAGCAGATCCAGGTGATCTGCAGGCAGATGCTGGAAGCTCTGGTCTATCTGCACAGCATGAAAATCATCCACAGAGATTTAAAAGCAGGAAACATCTTACTCATGCTGGACGGAGACATCAAACTAGGTGTGTAGCAGCTGCAAGGTTTTTGCTCTTTTGTCCACAACATTTTCACGTCTGCATCTTTAGTATGCCTGCCAATAATGAGCTGCATTCATTTTAGCTACTTTCTGCAGGCCTGCTGGAGGCCATTCTCCTGGGGGAAAAGGTTTTACTTAAGATATTTTGTGCCAGTGGCCAATGCACTCTTTCTTAAGTAACCAGAGAAGGATATGTTTGCAGCCCAGTGTGGTTGCATTGTGTGTGTACTGGGGGCACCTGTGGCCTAATGGCTGAAGAAAAAGGCTTGTGACTGGGTCATCAGTTCAATCCCCAGGACAAGCAGGGAAAATGTGGGTGGGTGGGTGAGTGAGTGAACAGCACTTTCCCCTTCCCACATCCACAGCTGAAGGGTCCTTGGGCAAGACACTTAACCTCCAAGCTGACCCCGGGTACAGATGTGCAGCTCACTGAACCTGCTCGTGTCTCAGATGGGTTAAATACAGAGAACAATTTTACTGCTCGCTGTTCTCAATGTGCGAGTGCCACATAATCTGACTTTCAGTAATGGCCCTCTGAAATGTCATGCCAAGAGGAGCAGAACAGAACTTAGTTCTGTTCAGTTATTTCGCTCAAAATGTTGCTTTTCACCCATTACACAACTCAGAGCAGCCGACTGACTCACTGACTCTTTGCACACTCTTTGACTCTTTTTGTAGGAAGGGCAGCTATTTGTTTTCTAACAATCATGCTGTTATTGCTGTGAGGACAAGAATATTGACTAAATTCAGGCTTTAGAAAGGTTTAAGGTGAAGGTATAAAGATTTAAGGCTGACTATTATTTCTGTGTATGTGTGAGCATACGTGGTCGACATGCTCAGATGTATATGTAGGTATCTGGCCCCATGCTTATTAATCTAAGCACTAGCGGGCAGTGTCCAATCCAGAATGTACAGAAATGTAAGAGGAAAAGGTTTGTTTTGCTTTTTGGAACACTGTCAATTAATTCCTCCCAATAAATGTGTGAAAAAATATGCTCAATACCAGTATCACCACTGGACTGAAACTGTTGTTTGTGAACATACCACTCTAAAGCAGCGGCTACACTCTGGAGTCACAAAGGAGAATTCTGGAATTTTTGCCATGGCATGGCATAAAAAAAAAATAATAATAAA
>JBBPDA010020556.1:0-13871 GCA_037974385.1 Arnoldichthys spilopterus | reverse complement strand
TTTACTAAGCTGTGGCTATCACTTAATTATCTTGTTCTTGCGCTTTACTAAGCTGTGGCTATCACTTAATTATCTTGGTCCCATACGTTACTGAGCTGTGGCTATGGCTTGGTTATCTTGTTCCCATGTTTTACTAAGTCATTTCCACACATTTGTTTCTCATTCGCACAACTTCATAAGCTGTGGCCATGATTTAGTAAGAGTTTTGCAGTTTACTGAAGGATAACATGCATAAGGCTATATGACCTCTACAGAAGGCTTCAATGAAAATGATATAATCTAAAAAAGCATTTATAAATGCACATTTTAATAAACATCATCATAAATACTAGACCTGCTTACCTCAAACCATGTAGTAGCTATGTATTAAGCGAGGGGATAACTGTACAAATTCTACCTTACCCTGAATTCAGTGGGCAGTGGTGGCCTAGTGGTAAGGACGGTGCCTTTGGGACCTGAAGGTCGCAGGTTTGAGTCCCGGCCCGGGCACTACTGAGGTACCCTTGAGCTAGGTACCATCCCTGTGTGTTCACAATGACAGTCACTTTCACTTCACTTCACATTAGAACTCCTCAGTATCATGTAAGCACAAGAGTAAGTGAAACACAAGCGACAATGTGACCAATCCACACTCCCTGTGTCTCAGGTCCATCACATTAATGCTTCAGGAGTGAATATCAGCTCCTGCCAAATTAATCCGTTAGATATCAAAACTATAGTTCTGTTTTTATGGCGATATCGCCCTCACAGGCTTTTACTGCGGTTCTTATCAGATGAATATCTTCCAAAAAAAGTGGAATTCTTACACCGTTAGTTCAGCAAAAGAGCTGCTCTGTGACTAATAGGATCATTACACTCTGGTTAATTTTAAACAGTTTGCTAGAAGAAGACTTGTGATCTCGAATGGAGTTTGCGCTTCACTCGAGTTTGAGAACAAGGCAAAATGCTTCAGCCTGCGTGTTGACAGAGGAGGGAAGCAGACATGTGTTGAAGCATCTGGGAAACTGAAAGCATATCTGAGAGAAAAGCACTTCAAAAGTGCATAAACTGAGAATCGGCCTTTACATATGCTGCTTCTTTCTTTTCTTTCTTCCTTTCCTTTCTTTCTTTTTTTTCTTTCCTTTCTTTTCTTTCTTTTTTTTCTTTCTTTTCTTTCTTTCTTTCTTTTTTTTCTTTTCTTTCTTTTTCTTTCTTACTTTCTTTTTCTTTCTTTCTTTCTTTCTTTCTTTCCTTCTTTCTTTCTTTCCTTCTTTCCTTCTTTCCTTCTTTCTTTCCTTCTTTCTTTCCTTCTTTCTTTCTTTCTTTCTTTCCTTCTTTCCTTCTTTTCTTTCTTTCCTTCTTTTCTTTCTTTTTTTTTTTCTTTCCTTTGTTTTACACGTCAAATCCACATTCAGTCCTTATGATATGTACACAAGACTCAAGACTCATCTACATGGTCACATCCTCATCTACATGGTCAGGCCTTTTCTTTTTCCACATGTACCACTTTTGTTGACATCCAATCAGGTTCGTGCACAGGTTTGTGCTCGGAACCAGAGCGGCTCATTTTGTTGCCCTCATGCTCGTGTCCTCAACGAGTCTTGAGCGCAGTAGTTTCATCGTGGCTACTGAACAGTATATAGTCGTTTTGAAATGCATTTATCTGCTGAGTAAAAAGCCTGGAGTTTAAAAGTAGTTGTCGGTTTTAAATAAAGTTGCTGTGTTTGTTCAGTGTTTTTTTTTTTTTTTTTGTATATCCTCGAGTAAAGCCGTGGTGTTAAGCTTGCTAATTGGCTGTGTGAAAGCCACACTGAGCAGTTTTATAAACAACTTAATGCAGTCCTTTCAAGTGCGTTGTGGGCTGCCGTAATCTGGTTGAGTCCTACAGAAGGCCCTACAGTAGCTGCAGGGCCAACTGGCTAATATCATTTCTCATCATGACTTTCAACTTGCAGGGCTTTAATGATCCCCAGAGGGCCTCCAGTAGCTTACCTTCAGACTGCAGATTAAACCTGGTGCTGTTCCGAGTGGTAGGCATCAGCGTTTTGCTCATGGAGTAGGTGTGTGCAGCTCATAACAGAGGATTAGTCAGTAGATGTGGTTACCGTGTGCCTCCTCAGTCTCTGATGTCTAATTAAAGATTCAGAGCAGAGATTTAGGAACTGGCTTCTAGTTTAAAGTGATGGTTCATACAAAAACATGACTCTTATCCCCCTACTTTAAATACAGTTTATCAGCCAAGATGTTGTGCACTAAAGCTGTAAGGCTAATGTTGCTAACAATGGAAGTGTTTACCTTTGGACTGATGTAGTAAGGTAGCAGCTAATGCTGCTACACTCTAAACAAGACTGGGGTTTGATGAATTTTTCAGGCAACTCGTTGGACTCCTGTGGTACATCCTTTTTGCGTCTGTAACATTGTGTCCGACACCACGTAAGCCGATCTATTCGAGCCAGTGTATTGTAAGGCAACCGTGTAATTATTTAGGCAGGTAGCTTGCGCAATGCTAACTTATGCAGTGTCTCTAACTTCCGTTTTTTGGGGCCTGGGTGGAAGATTCTTTGAACACGCAAGTGTTACTGTGTGTACATTACAACGCATGGTGTGTGCTCCATTTGTCCTCAAGAAGGACAGAAATGTAATGTTCACTTACAGTCCGATACATTATATCAGACAATTCTGTGTGGCTGTTTTACAGTTCAGCATCTGCGAGTAAAAGGTTAATGTATTTGTATGTATATGAAATGCGAAAACTAGTGTTAAAGTTCCTTTTAACCAACCAAATAAATTTTTTTCACTGTTAGCAGCCTAATAGATGTGTGTTTGATTATTAGGCCTTGCAGAATGTTATGAGAATGCTGGTATCTGCACACATTTAAACCTGCTGTTTTCCTCATTGACAAAATGGCTAAGTGGAAAAATAAAGCTTGGGTTTTACGTATTTAATATCTCATTTATTCATTTGGCTGATGCTTTTATCCAAAGCGACTTCCAGCACAGGGCAACACTGAAGGTGGTGCTACAAGGAAGACCAACGCATTTCTTGTAATTGTAAAATAAATAATAGACCACAACTACTACAATAAATACATACTCCAGGTGCTTATAGTAACTACTACAATATAAGCACAAATGCTACAGTAAAACTAAGTGGAACATGACTATCTGGGGGACGTCCGGTTGGTTATCAGGTACCAATAGTTCGTACGTGACCGCTAGGCTTATGTGCTGAGGTGGGTGCGGAACAGTTGAGTCTTGATACGCTTCATGAACTTGGAGAGAGACTCAGCTGATCTAGTGTCACTGAGCAGCTCGTTCCACCATTGAGGAACAATGAAGGAGAAGAGTCTGGAGTGGTGTTTGATTCCACGTGGGGATGGAATCTCCAACCGCTGGTCCCTCGCTGACCTGAGTGACCTGGTGGGTGTGTAGGTCTGGATCAGTGTTTCCATGTATCTCCTTTGCAAAGGTACAGGATTATCCCCAAACGAATTTTTCACTTGGCAGAAAAAAATGAAAGTGAGTTATTCTAGTTATTAAAGCCTACAATGACTAGGACCAAAGCTACTACTGTGCTGACACCGACTAACTCGCCTTTGCCACAGAATCTGAGCAGAATCTGTATTTAGTGCATATTGAAAAAAAGATTGGGACTTTTACGTTTTAAACCAAAACGTGGTTTCACACAATCTCCAAGTGATACAAAGCACTTAACCCTGATTATGTCTTAATGTTTGTCTCATCCACACCCAAGGAAATGTAAGTTCCTCTTGGCTTGGATCTATTTAATGATCGGGGAAACACCGTGAGGGTTGCGAGCTTTTGTCTCCTTGTCACATTAGCCTTTTAGCTCGGGCACAGAACAGAAAAACAGCGAACTTCAGATATTCCTTAGCCGATCCACTACAATCGGGATAAGGGGAACACTGCATCAGTTTGATATTTGGCCAAACCGTCGTCTAAATGGTCTTTTGAGGTTTCCCGGGATCTGTGAAGTTTCGTTGTGATATTCATTGTGTTGTCACTCGCGATTAGGCTTAGGCCGACTCCTCAGATGTTTAATTGGATCCAGTGTTCTGTTTGTGAGCGTCAGTTGAGGTTTAATTAAGAGATTTTTTTATTCGTTCAGTCAGTCTTAGGAAATGTTTATTGCATATGTATATCAGCCATCTCTCAGCAGATGTGTGAAGTGTTTATTTGCCTCGGCTTGGAATATGCCAACACAGCTCATGTTGGGGGAAAATGGCATAGATTAAAAAGTCTTTATAGAATTATTGAAACGTATTGAATACGATTTTGATGAAACATCGCACTTGTTATTTTTGGGTTCACTCCAATGGTTGATGGAGTGTAAAAGAACATGGATTAGAGAAGATTTCTCTTTACAAAATAGGATATTCTGTCTCGTTCATTAGCGATTTCACATAATTTGTTCCATGCATGGAGAGGTTGAAAATTAATCTTCACATGGCACTGGCTCTCATCCTCCTCTCAGCAAAAATCACAAAAGATTAGAGTTTAGACGAAAAAAAAACAACGTCCAAAATAAACCAGAATAAAGTCTCACTCTTGAGCGAGTACATTTGGTCGTTGTTGACCTTAAAAATAACAGTTAAAATGCAAATGAATTGTTCTTCCCGTTCATCCCTTTCGTTCTGTCACTCATTTATCTCATTCTGAAGGTTGAATGTGGCCAAAGGATGGATGTTTACCACCGATTAAGGCGAATGATTTTTCCGTAAAAAAGTAACATGTGCAAATGACAGAGACAGTTGTTGGTAGAATCAAGAATGTAATTCCAATACAATTTAATAGTGTACAAAAGTATTTGGGCTCCTGATAAAATATATATTTAAAAGCTTTTTAAGTCAAGTCAGTTTTATTTCTATGGCACTTTTTCCAACTGACGTTGTCCCCAAGCAGCTTTACAGAATCTGGGTCTGAGCGAATGGCCAAAGGCAAGAGAAGCAGGAAGAAACTCCCGAAATGGGCAGTAAGCACGCGACACCTGTCAGAATAAATACATATAACAGTGATACAGTAGGTACTGATTTTATGCATTAATGTGTTGATTTAAAAATGTTCAAATCTGTTCTCAAGACAGCAGATCAGTCATGGGGGCAGTGGTGGCCTAGCGGTTAGGACATTGGCCTTGGGACCTGAAGGTTGCATGTTCAAGTCCCAACGTGGACACCTCTGAGGTTCCCTTTAGCAAGGTACCGTCCTGCTACACTGCTCCATGTCTTGGAAGTCGCTTTGGATAAAAGCGTCAGCCAAATGAATAAATGTAACGCAGTATTAACCGATATTGCGAGAACAAACAAATGATATATCGTGCAGCCTTGTCGTTTCCTGTATATTGAATATCCTTTTTGTTCTCCTGTTCTGTTTGTGGGCAGATTCGAGGTCCGAAGGTCCTCATAAAGATACAGGATAATCCATTGTAGTGGGGACATTTTGATGGTCCTCACTAAGAAACAAGCTGATTTCTCCACATGTTCAAGTTTTTTAGAGAAACTGAAAGTGCAGAAATATTGTCTTTTGTTTACTGAGCTTAGGGTTAGGGTTGGGTGCAGTGTTACTGAGATACAGTATTACACAAGTCAATGGAAAAACCTCATGGTGCTCACTACTGAGGCTATACAAACGTGTGTGTGTGTGCGTGTGTGTGTGTGTGTGCATTTTATTCCTTTTAGCGCTTTCTGGCGTTCAGAATCTTGTGTATTCAAAGTCCCCCGAAACTTCTAGCTGATTTGAACTTCGATGCAAAGATGTAGACACAGTGAAAATTCTGCAGTTATTTGAGGTTTCATAACAGTCTTTGTTCGCCAACCACACGCTGAATTTTTAATGGCTGTTTCATGTGTGTTTTGGGGTAGCCGACCTTCTGACCTCTGAGCACAGTAGGATTCTGTGTTTCTTCTGAAACCACAACGCTAAGAAAAGTAGGACAGATGGTGATTATGTAGCCTTTGTAAATTTTTTGTCATGTTAGCATGATTTCTTCTTTCTTTTGGGATGGATGAAGTGTAATATGGTATTGTTTAGAAGTGAATAATTGTACATTGTTTTTTATGCTCATGCGCTCAATGCATACGTTTAGCCAAACTCTGTTGAAGCAGCTATGTAGTCTGCAGCTGCTATCGCTATTATTGGGGAAAACAATGGATGTGGCCTCATTAGACCTCTAGGCTTTTAACCGTGACTTTGTTACGTCTAGATATTACTGATTTCCTGATTCTCTTCACCCATAAAGCACAACAACCGTTGTGTGCTGTTTACTGCAAACCGGCTTGAATGTTTATTGATCGTTCCGTGGTTGTACTTTGTCTCTTCTCTTTGTGTCGCCGGTTATTTGGTTGCTAATACTTCAGAGAGCATGCTAACGTTAATGGGCATAGCTATTAGAAATGCATAAGTCATATGGGTTTAGAGGAACACCTCTTGAAGTCCCCGTCACTGTACACAAGGGTATTAACACTTTGCAAGTAGAGCCTTAAAGTCTAATGGCAGTTTAATCAAAAATTGTAATCAGGTTCCTATTTGATTAAATTAGATAAGCATGTTAGAGCTTATTTATGTGTGTTTGCCTGCATGTCTGGGGAAGCGCTGCACTTAATTCCCTGCAACGGAACGTCCTTTCCTCAACCTTGAAAGCTTTTTGTGCCGTCTTAATTATCTCAACGGAAGTAATGATGAAAAACATTGCCGCCAACATGATTGCTGCTGGTTCGAGATGAAGACAAAACATGACAAGAAAAGCTGTGACTATGCTGTTGGCTCACAACGTCCTAAATCTGTGCACAGCACTAACAAGGCTATAAAGACAGTAAAACCATACCACGTTTCGTGCATGAAGAGGCCAGCAATGACTGTTGCTAATGACTGCTCCTAGTAACTCTGCATGTCCATGCGCACTAGGGTTTGGCCAAAGGTTGACCGTGATCATGGGATTGACATGTTGTAAGCTTATGGATTTTCTTCAGCAGCTACTTTGAAAAATGGTGCGATGTTTTGTAGCACATCCTGTCGCACGCCTGTACATTAACGACTAGCTGTCTTAAACTGGTTAATTCGTTGTTGGTGGCCTAGTGGTTAGGACACTGCCTTTGAGACCTTATGGTCGCAGGTTCGAGTCCTGGCCCGGTCACTACTGAGGTACCCTTGAGCAAGGTACCGTCCCACTACACTGCTCCTGCGCTGTTGGTGGCTGCCCACTGCTCCACGTGTGCATGTGTGATGGGTTAAATGCAGTGGTTGCATTTCGTTGTGGTGTTTGAGTGTGTTCACAATGACAAAGAGTCACTTTCACTTTAAAAGAAGAAAAAGAATCAGACTATTAGTTTAAAATGCCTTGACAGTCACGCACACACTTAACAGTGGTTTCTGGCCTTGCCCTACAAGGTCTGAGATTTCTTCAGATTCTTTGAATTTTTTCACAATATTATGTATTGTAGATAGTGAAATGCTCCAATTCATTACAATCCTGCATTCAAAATGTTGTTGATCAATCCATTGACAATTCTCTTACAAACGTTTGGCACAAAGTGATTATCCATGACCCATCTTTGCCTGCAAGCCTTTAGTGGATGGTCTCTTTCCACACAATAATTATGAAAGTGACTCTTTGTCCTTATGAACACACTCAAGCACCACAACGAAATGTGACCTCTGCATTTAACCCATCACACGTGCACAAGTGGAGCAGCGGGCAGCCACCAACGGCGCCCGGGGAGCAGTGTAGCGGGACGGTACCTTGCTCAAGGGTACCTCAGTAGTGTCCGGCCTTCAGGTCCCAAAGGCAGCGTCCTAACCACTAGGCCACCATGATAACCTCACTTGTTACCAGCTTAATAAGGACTGTGTCAAATTTGTGCAACTCATTTCCCCCCATCTCATCAAAATTGTGTTCACGAAGTATAACGTTTTTTTAGCCTAAAGAAAAACGTTTTATTGCTTTCCACACCATTTCCCAAATTTTCCAGAAATGGGATTTGCATGCGTAATCGGTAGGAACAATCTGACAGCAATACATGCAAGTCCTGGATTATTAATAGTTTACGTTGTGAGTGGCAATTTTGTAGGTTTGGGCACCAAAACCGTATAAACTGGTGTCTATCAGACCAAAACGCAGTGCAGGTTTCTTAAATGCCAGAGCTGTTGATTGCAGTATTTGCCCTGTGCTGTACCCGCAACACACGTTACATGCAATGGAAGCATCAGAGCGCGTCATGTACCAGTGCTTCCTCTAAAGGCAGTAGACCCTAACTGTTAAACATGGTTAAAGTATAAATGTATTTCACTATCGAAAAGTTTACAATCCCAAGGCGCACAACACGTGAAAGAAAAAGTGGGAACACGTCAACCACTTTTGTGAGCAGATGGCACGCAGCGAAGTACAACAGGTTTAGTCATAAGCTGATAACCCTGTTTTACGTACAACTGTTTATTAAAGATAAAAACAGTTTAAAGACTTAGGAAAAACGTAGAAAAGCCGTTATTAACCACTGTTTTCGACTGAATAATGCATGGACTGGTGCAGATGTCCTAGGCTAAGGCACTCACTGCATTCAGACACAGGCACACATGCTTGGGTTAGTGAAGTAAATACAGAGATACGAATTGTGTGATGCATGCATGTTTAAGTAAAAGCAGTCACTTTTTGCAATAAGGCCCAAAACAAATGAACCCAGACTCCATATATACAAAAAAAAAAAATAGGGAAAAAAGATTATTTATCAATTATTGTGGGTCTGTTGGTTACATTTATAACGTGAACTTGTAATGTAAGTTTATAATGTGCTTTCATAGCTTTATTTTGCCTTAGAAATAGAAAAGCTGCGCTTTATTTTCGCCAACCCAAATTTAGTGTTGTGTTTTTCTTTTTGGTTTTTTTTTATATACACTATTTTAAAAGCATTGCGTTAGCTCCAGCATCAGAATGAATCCGACGATCCCCAACAACATGCATATGGAGGAAAGCTGAGGCTAGAACAACATTCTGTAGTGTCCTGGCCGTGTTCGCGTTTGAGATTAGCCTGCGCTGTTAGCCGCGAACTTGTCAGGCTAATTTCATCACATGCACCGATTTCTTTTTCATGTGGCTGGGAAATGAGCACATCCACATTTACAGTTTATTGTACTGGAGATTGACTGCACTTTGCCCACAGGCAAGTAGGAATATGCTGTTAAATTGCTTAGAAAGACCTCTCTCTCAGGCCTGCTTTGTGGTGACCTTGGAGTCCGCCTGAAGGCTGGCTTATTCAGAGTGATAACGTTGGAAAATCGCTCTCCAAAGTGGTATTAGAAATGGACAAAGTGCGTTTTTGAGAGCACTGAAGGAATATGCAAGTTCAGCACATACATGCGCCTGCATCTTTTCATTTTTAGTGTGTATAGTGTATTGTTGTGTGTTCAGTATACACCAATCACCCATAATATTAAAATTACTGACAGGTGAAGTGAATAACATGGATATTTTTATTACAATGGCACCTGTAAAGGGGTGCGTTAACCTGTTTGGTCCAATCCCACAGGATACAGATAGCTACTGTAGAACTGTAGATGTACTGTGCATCAGAGCTTGCTCATGTATGGGTCAGCGTAGCTGCAGAGCGGTCAGAGTGTCCATTCTGACCCCGTCAACTGACGAAAACACCTACAATGGGCACGTGAGCATCAGAACCAGAACATGGAGCGATGGAAGAAGGTGGCCTGGTCTTATGAATCACGTTTTCTTGTCCATCATGTGTATGGCTGTGTGCTTTTGCATCATTGCATCACTGGGAACAGATAGTAACAGCATCTGCTATAAGAAAAATGCAACCCAGCAAAGGCAGTGTAACGCTCTGGGCAATGTTCTGCTGAAAAGTCCCATGTGGATGTTCCTTTGACATGCAACACCTACCTAAACATTGTTGTAGATGAAGTTGAAGAACATCCCTTCTGGGCACCAGTATTCCCCGACGTCAGTGGCCTCTTTCATCAGGAAAATCCACCCTGCTACAGTGGAAACCTTGTTCGGCAACGGTTCGAGGAACATAAGAGTTCAAGGCCTCCAGGTTCCTCAGATCTCAATACGATCGAGCATTTGTGGAATGTGCTGGACAAACAGGTCCCATCCATGGAGGCCCCACCTTGCAACTTACAGAACATAAAGGATCTGCAGCTAACCAGATACCACAGCACAACTCCCAATGCCTTTTGGAGACCATACCTCAACTGATCAGAGCTGTTTTGGTGGCACGGGGGACACCTACACAATTGTAGGCGTATGGTTTTAATGTTATTGCTGACTATATATTGTATATAGACAATAGACAATACGTGAAAACATGGATTATAGGTCGATCGGTAATTTAGAAGACAAACTGTGGTCAGAATATTATTCTGTAATATCTTGTTCTCCAGACACCACTGGTTGTTTGAAACCATGTTCTATGGTCAGACAACACTAAATTAGACCAGACAGATGATCAAGCGTTCAGTGGCTTTCATATTTCAAGCCTCATTGCAAAAATAATCATTTTTTCTTTTTGCTGGTTCATATTTTTGTTTGTAAACAACCCATGTCTGCCATTAGCTTGAATGAACTTGCATCCTGAAGCAACATGCAAGCGCACATCATTCCTATCAGTAATGTCACAACTGTCAGGAACAATAGCAGCAACAGCCAAATCCAGCTGGCAGCACAAGCCTTCATTGCCAAGATCATTAGCTCCAAACCTTCATGAGCTCTTCATGATCGTGGAGAAGCTGAAAAAGATCAGACGCTTTAATGCTTCTGCAGGGTTTACTTGCAGAAACTTGAACTTGGCAGTTGGTGACGTAATCCACACGTGCAGTAGGAAAAATAAACAGCATGAATTTTTGAAGGTTGCATGGCCACGAATGGGACACATCTGTTCTAGAGCCACATTTGAAAGTGGCTCAGGTGCCTCTGTTTGGAATAGATCACATTTGTGCATCCACACAACTCTGAAAGCACCAGATTGGTCACACTGAGGCAAATCTGGTTTGTACCATTTTAGCCTGGTAATGTGAGCGTTATCTTTCAGTTTACCATCTCTCTTGCATGATGGAAACCTCACTGAAAATGTGTGGTGAGCTGATGTAACGATTCCAAAAAGGAGGAATATCTTGGGGAAGGACGTCTAAGGGGTATGTCTTGCTCTGCATTCTCCAATCTCAAGCAATGTGTGCCAAGACTTAGTGTCAAAAGGGAGTATTTATGAATATAATTTACATAAAGTGTTTTTCTCAATTGTATTTTGGCTTTTTAGACTAAATATACTTCAATTAAAGTTTAGAGGTCTCATATTGAGCATGCTAGTTATTTTTGGGACCTCTCTTACCTATCTTTTCCAAAGGTGCCAGGAATTATGGCGCTAATCCATTGAAATATATTTGATTTGGCTGAAATGTTTTCTCTGACTGATGTGTAGGTATGTCTCTCCAGACCAGTGTAATCATGAATTTTGAGTGGAATTGTTGGTATTTTTATACTATTACACTACGTGAAAGAGTTCTGCGTTATTTTGGTTCCTGGAAACGAAGTGTGTTTTCCCAATCGCGTATGACATAACTTTGCTTCTGTGGTCAGGAAAATGACATTTGGAAATGCATCTGTTTTCAAGAACATTCTCGATTCACTTTACATGCTAAGTAGACTTTCTGGAATCTTTTTCAAACTTTCTGGAATCATTTAGAACTTTCTGGAATCTTTTCAAACTTTCTGGAATCTTTTCAAACTTTCTGGAATCTTTTTGAACTTTCTGGAATATTTTTAAAACTTTCTGGAATCTTTTTCAAACTTTCTGGAATCTTTTTTTCAAACTTTCTGGAATCTTTTAGAACTTTCTGGAATCTTTTGGAACGTTCTGGAATCTTTTACAACTTTCTGGAATCTTTTACAACTTTCTGGAATTCTTTCGAACTTTCTGGAATTCTTCTGGAATTTTGTAGAACTTTCTGGAATCTTTTAGAACTTTTTAAACTCTGCTTTGCCATTCTCATAGAGATCCCCAGTAGATTACATTATCCAACTGAATCGCACCACTGCCAATTTATATGGACGATATTGAAAAATGTATGTCGATTTTTAGCTAAAATAATCACACCCCATTGAATTGTCATGTACATTTGTGATTTACACCCCTTTTATATACTGTAGCCATGTTACCTTTATAGTCAGGCATTAACATTTTTAGTATTTATTTTCTGTTGATGACATAATCTAACAAAGCTAAAACAATTCATAGATTTTTGAGGATTTGTGGAACAAAAGACATGAGCAGGAATGAATGTTTTCTGAATGTGCGATTGCATTTGCTCTGGGGATAAAAACAGTGCACCCAGCAACAAAGGAAGCTTTAGGCCTATTTTATACAAGGACACTAAACATGACACCACACAGAAGTAGCTGCTTTTGGCCCAATGCAATAGTCAGGTTGATGTGTTTTTAAAGTGCTTATGTTAAAACCGAATTAAAGCTCATTTCAGATCACGATCGATACCGATTTTCAGTACTGATGCATATTAGCAGTACTGGTCCGTCGCTTCCTTGGTGTGGACTTGCATTGACCAGCGGTGGAATGTGAAGGGGATACACGTGGGTTGAGCCTCATTTGCATGTGATTACCTGGAGCTGGCTTTGTCCCAAAGAGCTCCATTGGGCCGACTAGTCCGTTGCTCATCTGTGAAGCAGGGAAAATATTAACGGGGGTTGTGGGTGGTGTGCTGATGGCCTCTCTAGAGACTCATTGTCAGCCCTCTCTAGAGGAATGCGTTCAATTACCGTATTGATGGACGTCGATGGTGGGGGTTGCAGAAAAGAAAGAAAGAAAGAAAGGGAAAAAGAAAGAGAGAAAGGGAAGAAAACCCTTCCTATTGGAGCCAGTGTCAGGCCGCTCCCTCTCATAATAGAGCCATGATAGCATCAGCTATCACCAAGTCCTACTGCCAGCCAAGATATGACCCCCTTCCCAAACCCCAAAATAGGAACTGTCTAAATTACACGGGCTAATGGAATGCAGAGACAGTGATTCTTTTATTTCGTCTTCTTCCTCTCCCCTTTTTTTTCCCCCCTTCTCTCTCCTCCATCCACTTCTCGTTTGTAATTCTCTATCGGGGACCGAGCACATTTCGTTTAATAGGAAGCAAAAGGCTTTTTTCTTATCGACTTTGGCGGCGAGATCAGAGAAGTAGTGGAGGGCTTCATGAGGACGGCTGGACTGGTCCGGTCTGGCGTGCTGACGGTCCACGCGTGGCCGATTTCTCCTCCCCCTTCTCTCATTGGCTTTTTTTTTTTCTTTTTCTTTTTTTTTTTTTTCTCTCGACCCAGCGTCTTGCCTTCTTTCTCACCAGATGGGGGACATCAATACTTAATGTGCGCACGGCGTCCCCCGTGCCACTTCGCGCTGCTAAATAAGCGGCCAGCCCCGGATTCAAATTGGCCGCATCGCAAGGCATAAACCGAAGGAACTCGTGGATGGGCCTGATCAAATACGGAGTTTCGCCGCTTCGCTCTGAACCGGACACGTGACTGAACGCATCCTCCAACGTCGCTTAGAGATAATTGGGAGAGGACGTAGAAGTGGGAGTGTGTGTGGGGGGGTGGAGCCTGCCACCTATTTTGAAGTGAGAGTGACTCTTTCTGGGATGTTTGGATGCTGTCGCCCCCCACCCGACGTGTTCACTCAGGTTTGTTGACGGTCGAGTGGTTGTGCTGCCTTATGCCCCAGGATGCCCTCTTGTCTATGCATCTTTCTAGGTCTCCCCTTCAGTTATGCTGTCATAGCGAGTCTTGCCGGAGCTCCTGCCTGCACTCAGACCACAATGTACATTGTTCCTAATCACTCGTAACATTTCAGCATCTCTAACAATCTCTCTCT
>JBBPDA010020537.1:0-15856 GCA_037974385.1 Arnoldichthys spilopterus | reverse complement strand
TGCACGTGTGATGGGTTAAATGCAGAGGTTGCATCTCGTTGTGGTGCTTGAGTGTGTTCACAATGACAAATAGTCACTTTCACTTTCACTAAATCACTCTGAGGGACAATTTTAGACTCAACACCCTGCATGTACCCTTCCACCGCGAATGGGTTTAGCTTTAGACCCAAAAGATTCTAATGGAACCCGGAACGGACGTCTGGTTCCATTCACCACCACTGTGAACCGTCAGTGTTTTTAACAGCAAACCTTTTTTTTTTTAGTAAAAATGTAGAAATTCAAACCTGGAACCTGGAAGTTGAGTGAATGTAGCGGTTTATTGGCGTAATAATCACAAAATACGTCATAAACCCACAAACGAACCCAATCTGACAAATAAAAGCTTCGTAAAAAGGAAATAAACAAACATAAAACTGCAAATGGACTGATCGGGGGGGAGCAAGCGATCAGAGAAATCTTTTCTTTTCAGCGCCAGAAACCCGTTGTCTGACCAAATTTAAAAAGGGGGAATACGGGAACACCGCTCCTAATCCCAACTGTTCCAGGTCACACATACAGCCCATGATAATCCCAAATCACCCCCCCCCCCTTGCCAACCACTTTTTTTTGTTCATAATTAATTTTACCGACCCCCCCCCCCCCCCCAAATCTCTGTGGTGAGTAATTAACCCGGGCAGTTCATGAACATCATAGTCAGTTGAGCCAGCGCACAGTGACCAGTGACCAGCCTCAGCACAGACAGGACTGACCCGACCCCAGACCAAAAAAAAAAAAAAAAAAAGACACGCGTGTCCTAAACCAGCGGTTTCACGCCGGCACAGACGGATCCCGGGCCTGATTCGGTCCTTAACATGAGCCTGAACCCGAATTTACAGTCTGGACGTGTGAGGCTGAGACCAGCAGACGAATGCTACGCGGAGACGGCGACGTGTAAACATCACACGCCGCTCCGATGCTCCAATCAGAAGTCCCCGTCATCTCCTCGACCGATCGCGGTCAGTCGGGCACATCAGAACACGCGGTCGAACTCGGGCTGGCTCGTGGTGGCGGGGTTCCTGTTCTGATTGGCGGGCTGCTGGGGCATGTGACCTCGCCGCCTGGGCGGGGCCAGGTACTCGAACATGGAGGTGTTGTGCGTGGAGAGCATGTTCTTAAGGTCCGACGGCATGGGGTCGGACCAGAAGAAGTCGTGGTTGAGCGCGTCGTCGCTGTCGATCCGCTGCGCCGGGTCCAGGACCAGCAGCTTGTCGATGAGGTCCAGGGCGTACGGGTCTTTGACGTACGCCTTCAGCCGGTCCTTCACCTTCCGCTTCTGGCCCTTCGGCAGCTCCATCTTCTGATACAGCTCGTACTTCTTGTCCACGCCCGGCCACACCTGAGGGGGAGGAGGGAGGGGGAGGTCCACATGAGACGTTGCTGCATTATACAATGTAAAAACGTTCCTCCATAGTGGGGTTTGGTGTGAACTGGTTCAGACTGGGATTTCTTTACAATGGTGTTGAATGGAACCAGACGGCTCCAACGCAAATACAGCCGTCATCTCCCCCCACCCCCCAGTGAAGCCCCACGTGTCTCTTAGTGTTTCTGTGGAACGTTGATGTAAATTAGTGAATCTGAACTAAAATCACTCTGGGAGCCTCACCACGCCCTGCACGTATCCCTCCACCATGAATGGGTTTGGTTTTAGGCCCAAAAGCTTCTCCAGACTCTGGCGTGTCTCAGGCGTCAGGCAGCGTCATCACCTGGTCATCACATGGTTGCAAATGGACAGGTGAGCTGAACCAGATGTGCTTGAGCAGGGAAATGGCCAAACTGTGTTTGACGCCAGCCCTCGAAGAGTTTTAGAGGAATTTTGGAGGAACCAGACGTCTGGTTCCATTCACCACCACTGTAAATAGTTCTGAAACCCCCCATAACTGTACTGAAGATTCACAAAGTGGAGAAGCTGGAGCCAATCCCAGCCAACTACGGGCCCAAGGCCGGGGTTCACCCAGGACAGGAGGCTCGACCCATCGCAGGGCAACACACAAACAGACAACCACTCATACACACACTCACACCTACGGCCAATTTAGAGCATCCAATCAACCTACTGCAGCCTTTGGACTGCGGGAGGAAACCGGAGAACCCGGAGGAAACGCACGGCAACACAGGGAGAGCTCACACACCCCACACAGAAAGGCGCATGTGGCCGAGACGGGGATTGAACCCAGGACCTCCTCGCTTTGAGGGGACAGAGCCAACAACTGCACCACTGCGCTGTCGTGTCTAGACATGCGATTATAGATTTTCTCCTGACTGACTGACCCATAAACGAGAAGTAGCACTTCTGTGTGCTGCAGTGGGGCGGCTGCAGCGTATGGTATCGCTATCTCCACTTCTGTATTTGTGACTGTTCACAGAAGTGATAAACGATGCTTCCTCATCATCACTACGGTCATATTAGCCACAGATCAAATATTACTTCCCTGGGCAAAACAGTGGCATAACTACGACATCCTGCACTTTTGCACCAGTGCTCACAACCTCATCTACCTACGTCAATGAGCCAGAACATTAAAACCACTGACAGGTGAAGGCATAACATTAACTATGTAGTTACTACATTACAATGGCACGTGTCAGGGGGGTGGGACATATCAGGCAGCAAGTGAACAGTCAGTTCTTAAAGTTCATATGCTGGAAGCTGGATTGTAAGACTGTAAAGTCAGCTCTCCAAACAGCAGCTCTTGTGCCGTGTTCCCGGTGTGCAGTAGACAACTGGTGAATGTACAGGCGACAGGGTCATGGGCACCCAAGCATGTGGTGGGGGGGCCCACAGAAGAGCTACTGTGGTGTAGAAAGTGACGCTGACTCTGATAGAAAGGGGTCAGAACACACAGTGCAGCACAGTCAGAGCTGCTCCAGCAGCAGGAGGGACACACTCAGTATTAGGCAGGTGGTGTTAATGTTATGGCTGATTGGTGTGTGTATATAGTGTTGATGGAAAGGAACTGGTGAGAAGTGTTAAGAAACCGGCTCTTTTTGGGAGCCTTACCTCTGCAGTGATGGACCCACACAGCTGGCTGATGAGCGTTAGCTGGTGCTGTTCCGTGTTGCCCTGCATGATGGGGCTCCTGGTCCACATCTCCGCCATGATGCATCCTCCGCCCCACAGGTCAATGGGAGGGCCGTAATCACGCTCCCCTACACACAAATCGCACGGAACACGAGGTACTGAGAAACCATGGAGAACAACCCACATCGTGGGAAAAAATCGTTGTCCTCACATTTTAGTGTCACTCCTCAGTCCATAATACGGATTAAGCTGCTCTGCGTTTTTGTGATGTCACAAAACCCAATATTGCTCCATAAATCCACCCCCAGCAGCGGTTTAGGTTTAAACCATTTGCATTTCATTTATAGCCCTTATAGTGCTGACTGTGCCTTAAATAGGCTTAAATATGCAAATTAGCTTTGTTGTGATTGGCTGGAAGTAGCTCAACATTTTCTAACCTCAGTTCTAATCGTTTATGATCGTTTCTAGTGCATAAACCCACACAAATATCATAGTTTGCTTTTTTTAGTAAACGCTCAAATTTAGCATAAACGCAATAACCTGCCGAGTCGGTCGGTTACCGAGGTAACTACTTCCTTGTTTTCACTTCCACCAATCTGAACCTGATTTTCTGTTCCACCTTAAACCACGTCCGGACGGCTGCACGTTTAACCCTGTAGGGATCGGCTCAGTTATTTGTTCGAGCACATTGAGTCTCTATATCTTACTAAAACATGCACTGAGCGTAACTCAACCTGATTGGTCCGTCACTGCCACGTGGTTTAGGTCAGTTATGAAACTTCCATTGGACTTGACTGTGTTTTTAATCTGACGAACTTTTCAGTGACGCTTCCTCAGTGGACGTTAGGGGAAGGCTGATAGTTATGGATTTATGGAAGGAATTTGTTTATGTTTTCAGAGTTTTATGATAAAGAGAAATCTTGACTGTTGGATAGAGGCAAATACTTAAATTATGGGATTGTTGAATACAAAAATTGTTATTATTATGATCATTATTTTGATGACGATGATTATTATTATTGTTATTATGATTATTACTATCCTTATTATTATTATTGATGATTATTAGTATGTTTATGATTCTTATTATTGTTGATTATTAGCATGGTTATGATTATTACACTTATTATTATTGATTATCATTATTATTATTAAGCTGATGGTGATTAAGATGATGATTATTATTATGCTTATTATTATTATTATTGATTAGTATGGTTATGATTGTTAATATTATTATGCTTATTATTATTATTAAGATGATGGTGATTATATAATAAATTATTATTATTATTATTATTATTATTATTATTATTATTATTAATAATAATAATAATAATATCATCATCATCATCATCATGATTATTAATATTATTGCCTCAAATGAACAGAAAATGCAAAAAAATTGCATTGATTTATTCTTGGTGTGGCCATTGAAGAGTTTAGGTGGAACAGAAAATTACATGAACGATGGAACAGAAACTGTGTCAGTAAAGCACCTAAACTCACAGTGAATAGAAGATTTTGGGAGATTTGCTTCTTAAATCTTATACGTCCTGACCATCGCTGTTGTCTAGGTCAGAAAAAAATCCCGCCAGACTAATGTGTCTCCTTATCTAAACATGATCCTACAGCTTAATGTTAATGTACAGTGTCACCATCACTGTAAAAACGGGGTGTAAAAGTGTGCGAAACCGTAAAAAAAACCTGAAATATTTGAATTTTCTGTAAAATTCCTTCTGAAGCACCAACCAGTTCCCGCGGTCTAAGACCTGCTTCTCAGGCCAGGCCTAGCTCAACTCCCGCCTCACTGTTCGCCATCGGACTCGCTCGCTCACCCAGAAGCAGCTCGGGGGGCCGATACCACAGGGTGACCACGCGGTTGGTGTAGCGGTTCCCCTGGCTGTTCTTGGCCAGGCTGAAGGCTCGCGCCAGCCCGAAATCAGCCAGCTTCAAGACGCCTTCCCTCGTGATCAGAACGTTCGCCGCCTTCATGTCCCTGTGCAGAATCTGAGGGGGAAGGGGGAGACGCAGAGCTTCAGTTCGGCCCTCGGGACTAAGAGGGAACATCTGCACTTACTGCCGACTAATCACAGTAAACAGGAAGCGGCAAAGTAGGACGTCCCCGCACTCGGACCTTGTTCCTGTGAATGTAGTAGAGGCCGTTCAGGAGCATCTGCATGACCTTCTTGATCTCGGACAGCGTGAACTTCACGTTGGCGTTGCTGAGCAGCCCGGCCAGGTCGTGCTCGCAGAAGTCAAACACGAGGTAGATGCTGCCCTTGTAGCGGTTGAACTGCGTGGCTGTGGGACCGAGACAGAAGGGTCAATTACCATTAGTCCATTAGAACAGCTTAATAATCATCATACTAATAATCATAATAATAATAATTATAATTATAATAATCATGATGATTATTATTATCATCATCATCATCTTAATAATCACCATCATTGTAATAATAATAATCAATAATAATAAGCATAATAAGCATAATAGTAAAAATAATAACAATCATAATTATAATCATCATCATCTTAATAATAATCATCAATAATAATAATAAGCATAATAATAATCTTAATAATAACAAGCATAATAATAATAATAATTATACTACTACTACTACTACTACTAATAATCATCATCATCATCATAACAATCATAATAAATAATTTTTGTATTTAACAATATGGGTCGCTGCTCTGGATGTTCACTCCAGGCTAACTGTTGAGTAACCGACAGCCAGGGCCCGCCCCCAGTCAGGGCCTGCCCCCAGTCAGGGCCCAATTAACACATACTCATGTTTTCTGTGCACTTTGGCCTTTTATCTACACACAAACTGTGTCTCAGGTCACTGACGATGGACCTTTTCCAAAACGCCTTCCAGGATAAACTCCTTTCTTTGAGTGTCAGTGCGTGCGCCGTTATCTCCTTTGTTTAGGGCTAAGGCATTAGGGCGGAGCAATTCATTGTTTCTATATCGAAACGGCAACGTACAAATATGCTAATTTTTCCAATTCCAAGGGCTGCAAGTGTAATTATAATCGATTCTAGCAAACATCACTGATGCTGGAGTTTATTAATAATGATGATGATGATGATGATGATGATATATAATAATGCAGAGCATGTAAATATGGCACTCTGGCACATTGCCTTTAGCACTCGAGTCTTAAGTGGACTCTAAAAATGGGCTCTTGTGGTTAAAAAAAAAAGAGAGAGAGAGAGAGAGAGAGAGAGGTAAATAAATAAATACATTTTAAAGCCACACCCCCAAAAAAGGGGGGACAGGGCGAAAGAGAAAAATAAATAAATAAGTTTTTAAAGAAAACACACGCACACAGCTCACCTTTGGTCCTGCAGATCTCGATCAGGTTCACTACGTTCTCATGCTTCAGCAGCTGAAGAATCTTAATCTCCCTCAGGGCTGTGATGGGGAACTGAGAAGCGACAGCATGTGTGTTCAGAGGCAAGACGAGACGAAGCACAGAGCAGTGAGTTGTGTGTAATCCTGAAGCTCAGGCAGCGATGCTTACCCCCTCCTTCTCATTCTCCATCAGAACCTTCTTCAGAGCCACCTTCTTGCCCGTCTGCCTGTGTTTGGCCTTGAACACCTCTCTGGAAAAACGACAACAGGGTAAATAAAGAGCAAAATCACAGCGACCGCACACACAGCGGCTGTGGAAACGTTTTAGACACAAAGTGTTGGGAAACAGTTCTCTGGGGGGGGTTATGGGCTATTGCTTGCAGAAAACCATGTAATGTTAGAAAAGACGTTGCAGAAGAACTGAGGGCGTGTAAAAGTGGCATAAGAGACAAGAGTGTTCACTGTTCACGTGCAGTCTAATCATGCTTAACAGAGGGACGTGCAGACAGACGCACAGGCAGACAGCCCCTGTTAGCAGAGCTGTTGGGGAATAGTGGCAGCCAGAGAAACAGCAGTGGACGTCGCCGTTAAACCCAGGCGCCCCTAAAACACCCAGCGGGGGGTGAGCTCACCCGAAGGTGCCCTGTCCGATCTTGGCGAGTTTCTCGTACTTGGAGAACTCGTCGCAGAAAGGAAACTCCACCCCGTCGTAGTACTTGGACATGATGGCGGTCTCCCGGTCCGGCCTGCAAAACACACCCAAACACACCGTAAAGCCGTCCTACAGCCCCTCTCACCGCCCGCAACGCGGGTACAGGACCACCGAGCCGCTCTCAAACACATCACACACCACCCGGAGCGGTTACGGCTCGTCAAGTGACCAAAACTGGCGTAAATTCATACTTTTCAGCGCCGCCGGAGCCTCCGCTTTTGTCCCGCTGCATCTTCGTTGGTGTGTGGGAGGAAAACTCAAAGCAGCTATAAACCACAGCGCCGCCCGCGGGCTGGAGGACTGCTAGCGTTTCGGTGGGCAAAGGGCAAAACAACACGCAAACACACAAAAATAGTATAATAAATAATAAATTTTACAAAATTACATTATATATTTTAAATTATATATAATGTCCTACTGAACGTAGGACGCATTGTGTTTGTGTATATATATATAATTTTTTAAAAATTATAAAAAATATATTTATAATTATATATATATATACATAATTATATATAAATATGTTCATTTCTTTATATTTTATTTAAGTATTATATATTTATATATTTAGCACTCTGTGTAAAGTGTGTGTAGACTGGGAAATTAGAATTTTGTGGACAAACAGTACAAAAAGAAAAACACACGTCAGTATTTCGGATAAATTATTTAATAATTAAATCTTAAAAAATTTATTTACTTCATACTGTACAGAGTGGCACAGTTAGTTTTTTTTTTTTTTGGGGGGGGGGTCAATTTTGGGGCTTTTTTCTTAGCAAAAATTCTTGAAACTTCGCTCAGATGCAACTACACACACACACACACAAAGGTTATGAAAGCAACAACAAAATAACATTTGCTTAATTACTTAAAAAAAAACCACCCAAAACAAAAGAGGTGAAGGTGTAAAAGTGATGAGTGGTAAACATGGATAAACGCTTCCGTTTAGCTGTAACTCGACTGTCCAGCGGCCTGGACCCCGTTCACACTCGGTTAAGACATTTTATTGATGACCCAGGTGTGGGTGGCAGTGGGGCAGTGCCACTGCTGGATTAACCCTCACTAGGCTCCTGTTAGAGATTACAGCTGATGTCCACGTCCCTTCACGGCTGAGCTTATGGGTTGAAGGATTTGCTCCTTGAGATTTGACACTGAAATTGTAGCATTAAGACAGAGCAGCCTTTCTCTCTTCCTTTACACACGTCAAGTATGAGAAGATCTCCTACAGCTTCAGCACGAAGAGCTGAAAAGATCCATCACACTCCAGATCAAGTAGTGTCTGGCCTGCAAAAATTAGGGCACCCCCGTCAAATGACATGTTCATGTTCTTTTGGGGATTTTTCCACCAATGATCTCGCCAACACGCTGAAAAATGGCATTTTCTGCAAATTTTAGTCTCATAATTCTCTGATCTTTTGCACAGGCCACATTTTATCCCCTTGAACATGTTACATACACCAAAGGAACAGTAATTGAGTATTAAAACGTGTGTAGAAGATGGAAAAAAAAACTCAAAAAGAGGCGCCAAAACTTTTGCTTACATCATTATGTGCCGGTTTTAGAACGTCTGGTCCATCTGACGCTCAAGAGTTTGGACTCAAGCTTCTTTAGAGACCCTACCAACGTTGTAGTGGAAAAAAGGCTGCATGATATTTCACCCCTGTATTAGCGAAACTGTAATACTGCTTCATTTTACACACGCCCCCCAAAAATCCTGACCAATCCCTGGCTATAAATTATTGGGGTGTTTGGAGGACCATAAACATGAATCTGCTCAGTCATGCAGATCGTTTTGTTAAAGAAAATGCCTATAAAACGATGAAGCACGTCGGCCAAGACGTGTGTTCGAGAACACTAGAAGTCAATAGTCACCCAAATCGTTTATGCAAGCACATGCCTTAAACTGCTCTCGCAGACTTGTGGGTGTGGTTTAGGACACTGTAATAACTGTATCAATGCATCGACCAAAACGGAGCAGTGTTTTGTACTAAGAAGCTACTTTTGCTACTGACTCGACTGCTGCGTTCGACCTTTAATAATAAAACGTTCACATTATAATGTGTTTGCATATGTGAGACCACGTCAACACACCCGCGTGACGTCGAGCATACTGGCTAAAAATGTTTGGCTCCAAGTCGTGGTGTGTCCTAAACCACAACTACGAGTCTGCTCCACCTTCACGAAGAGCAGAATGTAGTTTAAGCGGCTTGAGAGATGTTTCGGTGGGCAAAGACATTTGGGTGACTATTGACTTTTAGTGTTAGCGACGTTAGCCTCGTAGCTCCAGTTCTAAATAAATAAGCCGATCATGACGTGGATGATCGACCATATGCGGGGTCAGTGGAAAACTGGTGATTTGATTATTTTTTTTTTACCAAGTGGTTCCTTTAACCACATCAAGGGTTCGGTGCGTATCGCGGTTACAATACGTAGCAATGGATCACGCACAATTTTGGCAATGTTTGCTCCATAATTTAAGCCGGACGTAGGCTCGGCCTGTGCCCAGGCAGTAGGCTTTGTGAACGTTTCCGGTGAAGAACAGCATGGCGGTCTGTCCTGCACGAGAAGGCACCAGTGGGAAGTGCTTTCATGTCCTGCTCATCGTCGCCACTGGCTGGCAGTGTGGGAGCGGGTGAACTGAACTTTAAGGGGCCAATCAATTTTCTCGAGTGAGGTTAGTAAAGAAACGTTTGTCGACAGGGTGGGGGAGGTGGGTGCTGGTTCAAAAATAGAATAAAAAAAATATTTCCACTTGTTTTTGATTTTTAATTTTGTTAACGGGGGGTGGGGGGGGGGGTGTTGAGTATCCAAAAAAACTGTAATGAAGGTCATACTCTACACATTTAGTCATTTTGGGGCACCCACCTTGCCAAAAAGGGGCACCACAGTCAAAGAGCACCGAAAGCCCCACCCCTGCATGTGCCTACCTCCCTTCCTATTGGACAGATCTGATTTGGAGCTTAATTCCACAGGCTAATTGTGAAATGCCCGTCTACACGGACACACCTGGGGCACCGCACCCGCGCACAACACAACACAACCGACCGTGCGTTAAGACGCCAGAGCAGGTTCCAGGTGTTTCAGAGCCCCTCCCACCAAATGCAAGCTCCCTGTGATGAGCACGTGTATATTAGCCGCTTCTCGCAGCGGTGCGGCTTTAGCGCTGACGCTAGCTTTCACGGGTATGAGGTGCTTGCTGGGGTCAGACAGCACCGGGTCTCTCCCCTGCGTTATCCACCGGAGGGCGCTCAGGATGCAAGGGAACACCAGTGTTGCGCTACGCTGCTCTGCCACCAGGGGGAGGCCACCACCAATCAGAAATTCTGCCTCCGGGGTCTCCTCCTGACCGTTTAGGACGCGCCAGCTCTGCTGGTTGTCTAGGCAACGTGTGAGCATGTTCTCCACGGAGACGTTGAAGTTCTGCTGATCTGTGCGGATATGAAGAAGAACGGAAATGACAAAGCGAATGTTCATTACATTTGTGCAGTGTGGTAATTTACTAACGGCGGCGAATCATTTTTATCCGACTTAGGAACTAACGTATGTAAATGAGCTCAGTTCTAATCTCATAATATGCAGCCAGTATAACAGACAAACTAATTGGAATGCCAGAAAAGGAGTGGGTGAGCAGACATGGGCGGGGCTAACCTGTTGTGGGCAGACGTGGGCGGGGCTAACCATTTGTGGGCAGACGTGGGCGGGGCTAATCAGTTTTGGTCAGAAATGGGCGGGGCTAACCTGTTGTGGGCAGACATGGGCGGGGCTAACCTGTTGTGAGCTGAACAGGTGGGGCTTAACTGCTGTGAGCTGAATGGGCGGGGCTAAACAGTTGTGGGGAGAAATGGGCGGGGCCAACCTGTTGTGGGCAGACATGGGCGGGGCTAACCTGTTGTGAGCTGAACAGGTGGGGCTTAACTGCTGTGAGCAGAATGGGCGGGGCTAAACTGCTGTTATTTCCACAAAAAAATAAAGCCGTGAGCACGTTCGCGCTCTGGGATAAACATGAAAACCTGTAGCGGATACTGAGTGTCTGCTGACCTGCGTTGCATGTGGCGATGGCCTCAGTGATGTTGGGACAGAACACGGCAAAGTCAAAATGGCACGGCTGAAGAGAAAAACAACACACACACACACACACACACACACACACACACAGGTTGGTACTGCTATCTTTGTGAGTACATTTCACTGACTTCTAGAACACTACTTCAGTAACACTACACCCACATCTAAACCCAGCCCTGACCTCAACCTCAGTAAACTAAGGACAATCATTCGGCTCTTTCAGTTTCTCCTAACACAAGTTGAATCTGTGGAGAAATCAGCGCGGTTACTTGTACGGCCCACAAAAACGTCTTCACTTTGACAGAATTTCCAGTATTCATATCCCTATGAGGACATTTGGTCCTCACAAAGCATTAAATACATCAACCTTAAAAGAGTCAAAATGAACGATTAATTAAAAATATTAAAATATGAACGTATAAGGAAATAACGGAGCTTCATCACAAGCAAGTGGAGAACCTCTAGGCCTTCAAATAGGACCAGAAATCCACTAACACAACGCTAGATTACTCTAGCAACCCAACAGGGCTTGTAATAGCATGTTAGCACTAAGCTAACTAGTTCTAGATTGAGCACAGGCATCTGGAGTTTGTACAAGACCCCACACGTTCTACCAGAAGCTGGAACAGACGAACACATCAGAGCCTGTGCACATTTTACAGCGACTCTTTCAGTGAAGAGCTCTGTTCTAGACGAACACTGCCTATACTGTGGCTCTACGGTCAGGTACATATCTAGAACAAACAGAAAGCTGCTTACACTATGGCTCTACAGTCAGGTACATGTCTAGAACTGATAGAAACCTGTTTATATTACAGCCCTTTATTTAGGGACCTATCTAGAACTGACAAACCTGCTCACACTGCGGATCTAGAGTCACTGACATGTCTAGAACCGAGAAAAAGCTGCTTATACTATGGCTCTACAACCAGTGATGTATCTAGAACGGACAAAAACCTGTTTACACTATGACTCTACAGCCACTGATGTACCTCCCGGGCTTTCTTTCTCCACCCAGCCTAAACCACACCGTGATTGGCTGATTCCTCTTCCTAATTCTGTAGTCAGTTTAACACAATAGGTCTTCAGCCCAGCTCCTGGAGGCCTAACCAATGGGAGAGCTTGCTTAGCTGTATTTACAGCACCCAGACATCAGAAAAAGCAAAAACCCTGAAGGATGAAGGTGCTAGTAAATAATAATCGTTCTTCTGAGAACCGGCCGACTTTAAGCGAAGTGAGAGCTGAACGAAGGCGGTGTTTCTGTCTTACCACGAGCAGTTTGAGCATCGCAGCACAGTCCCTCTCTCCTGTAGCGTTAAACAGCAAGACTCGCACCACCGAACCCCTACACACACACACACACACACACACACACACACACATTAATGCTTGTTATGACCTTGCAGATCCTTTTACAAAAAAAATTCTGATCGTTGACAGTGATCGCCAATCAGCCATAACATTAACACCACCTGCCTAATACTGAGTGTGTCCCTCCTGTTGCTGGAGCAGCTCTGACTGTGGTGCACTGTGTGTTCGGACCCCTTTCTATCAGAGTCAGCATCACTTTCTACACCACAGTAGCTCTTCTGGAGGATCCCACCAGCTCCCCACATGCATCAGTGAGCCTTGGGTGCTCAAGGCCCTGTCGCTGATTCACGAGTCGCATCACTTTTGGCAGGTACTAACTACTGCACACCTGGAACACCCCACAGGACCTGGCGTTCTGGAGACGCTCTGACTCCGTCGTCCAGAACATCACAGTAAGGCCCTTGTCAAAGTGGCTCAGATCCTTACGCTCCTGCCTCGCTGGAGTCGCTGCAGAGACGGCATGTAGGTCACAGTTACCTGACCATAAACAAGTAAGAAACTCACGTGGCGTTCGTCTCGTGCTGTGCGGCCGCCTCGCTGAACCACCTCACGCAGGCCTGCATGCTGCGCGTGGTGTGGGCGCCGTCCAGAAAGTATGTGATGTGTCCGTGCGCCAGCGTCTGATTTCGCCCCAGCCATTCGGTCTCGGCCAAACCTGCGGCAACGCAGAAGTGTCAACGGCACGAGTCCACGTGAAGGCAAAACCCAGAGCACAACTAAACGTGGAAAGGCGGAGATGGATCCCTGAGGTCACCGAGTCCTCACCTTTCAGCATGCGAGGGCTGGGCTCGAACGCTGGAGCTGTACACAGGCCTTCGAAGCTCGCGGCCGACGCCACCCTTGGCTCTGCTGGAGACAGATTCGTCGAGGTCAGTAAATATGGCGTCTCTCCCCGATGGAATGTTGATGACGGTAAGATAGTGAATCTGAACTAAATCACTCTGGGAGCCTCACCACACCCTGCACGTATCCCTCCACCATGAATGGGTTTCGTCTTAGGCCCAAAAAGAGGTCCAAACTCTGGTGGAACCGTGTCCCAGGCATCGGGAAAAAATTCTTTCATGGAACATGGTGTCTCTCCCCAGGTGTAGTTTATCAGCCTAAGCATGTTTGGAGTCAAGTAGCTCAAACATCATGCAGCTCATTAACCCTTCGGCACGTAGTGTCCCGCTGGTGTGAGCTAGCAGCACTTTCACGACAGCGCCCCCTGGCGTTCAGCAGGGCGCCAGCACTTTTTTGGGTTCTCCAGTGGTTCTAGGAGGTTCTGATCGATCTTGTGCTGTACTGTGTCTCTGCGGTTCTGGCTCTAGAACAGTGGTGTTGAACACGGGTTGACCGCTTAAATACGGTGTTGATTGCTGTGTCCTAAACCACACCCACAAGTCTGCTTCACTTTGACGGGACTAATACACGGTGAAAACATTTACACACCTGTGCTGCAGCGTCTCTGGAGCCAGCACTGTGTGAGCTGAAGTGCAAGGGAGGCGTTAGATCGCTGGTGCAGTCCGGCCAGTCCCAGCCTCACGGGCTCAGCGGAGGTCTGATACTGACTCAGCTCAGGACACACAGACAGGGGGCACTGCAGAGACACACACACACACACACACACACACACACACACACACACATATTACTATATCTACGAGTCACAAATGTATTAGAAACAGTGCACAGTTCCTGACCACAGGGTCACTGGTGTCCAGATGCTACTTAGGTGGCAGACCATTCTCAGCTAGGTTAAGAATGGTCCATCACCCACAAACATCCAACCAAGAGAAGCTCTGTGGTCAGAAACCGACCAGTGACGCTCTAAAGGAGCCACACACAATGCGCATCAGCAAGTTGGAGGGGGTTTCTGATAAAGTGGCCATGACCTCATGTCCCACAAACACAGGCACTCTGTCTCACCCCAACCTCCTCGGCTCTCTGCTGTAGGACGGTCAGCGGTCCGTCTTGCTGCTTCACCGTGAACGCTGGAACACTGGGCTGCACAGAACCACAACACAGGTCATTCTGCTGCCAAACCAAACCACCACAACAAAATCCATGGAGGGAAATTTGACCAATTCCCTTTGTGTAAGATGTAAACGGACTTGTTTTGGCGTGAACTGGTTCAGACTGGGATTTCTATACAGTGGTGGTGAATGGAACCAGACGTCTCCAACCCCAGCGAAGCTCCACGTGTCTCTGAGAGTTTCTATGGAATGTTGATGACGGTGAAATAGTGAATCGGAACTAAATCACTCTGGGAGCCTCACCACACCCTGCATGTATCCCTCCACCATGAATGGGTTTAGTTTTAGGCCCAAAATGTTCTCCAAACTCTAGTAAAACAGCATCTTTCATGGAAGAACTTCCTGTGAGGAGCTTTTATAGGAACCAGACGTCTGGTTCCATTGACCACCACTGTCAATTATGCAGGAATTTCGAAAATATGATGCAAAAAAGCAAACACACCTTCAAAATGCCTCCTTTCTGCCAGGCGATCTTCTCTATCGTGTCCCCCAGAATACTGGTGTGGTCAATGCCCAGTGAGGAGATACCACACACCCACGGTCTCCTGTGCACAGACACAACACGTCTACGTCACCAACCTTTATAGACATAGAATGGCCACAAACGTACACAACGGGACTCCTGCGGGAAGACCTGCTGTGCCTTCCAGCCTGTGGGTTCAAGGTCAGTGGGGCAAAACCCTGAACCAGTAGATCCAGGTCAGTGGAGTCCACCATCAGCAGTGCGCAGATCTGCTCCTGGAGGCCTGGTGTCCAGGAGAGTTTGGTAGTTCCCCTCAAACACACTCACCAAACCTGGCAATGAGCAGGTGAGCTGAGCCAGGTGGTATTTGAGCAGAGACATCACCAAACTGTTTTGGACACTGGGTCCCCCCCCCCCAGGATCAACGGTGGGCACCCCTCTGGATTAAGGAGGCCTACGCTGCTTTTTTGGCTGAGAGTTTTTCCAAGCCAGTAACACAAACATCAGTGTGGTGGTAAAACTCAACTCAGTGGGTTCTCACGTTCTAAAAACCAAAGGGCATTAAAATCCGTGATGCAGTTAATGGAGAGCCATGATTGGTTGGAAACAGAAGAGCCTATTTGTAGTGGTCACATGAATAAAAGCTAAGCACAGAGCGAGAGAACGAGAGAGAACGAGAAAGAGCGAGAGAGAGAGAGAAAGAGACTGAGAGAGAGAAAGAGACTGAGAGAGAGAGAAAGAGACTGAGAGAGAGAGAGACAGAGAGAGAGAGAGAGAGAGAGAGAGAGAGAGAGAGAGAGAAAG
>JBBPDA010020496.1:0-15862 GCA_037974385.1 Arnoldichthys spilopterus | reverse complement strand
TTGGTGGTACAGTCATCTATTGACGTGTTAAATCTCCAGTTTCTGGTTGGAGGTGTGACCTTTGTGTTAGTTAAAGTAAGGGAAACAGGTGCGGGGTCACTGATAGTGATAGGGTGAATGGCTGCAGTGTCTCTCATAATGGAGCTGCTGATTAAAAAGTGGTCTAAGTGAGAATACAAGCTGTGTACAGAGGGTTGGGTGATGAGAACGCCAAACATCACACAAACCAAAGTCCCTCATGTATTGTTTAAGAATTTCTGCAGATTCCTATTACTCCCTGCAGTGCTAACCCTATCAATTTAAAGATTATACACTAGATTGAAGTCCCCTCCTATTATAAGGGTGGTTTCAGAAAAATGAGAGATTGAGGAGAAAAGAGTGTGAAAGAAATAGGGTTCGTCAATATTAAGGCCGTATATGGTAGCATGCATATATCCTTATTATGAATAGACAAATTAACTATAATAAATCTACACATGGGTGTCTGTATGTATATGTTGTGTGTGTGTACCTGGATGTGTGTGTATGGTGGTTTCCTGTTCGTGATACACGACGCTGCAGGATCTCCTGGAGAAATAGGTCATTGAGACTGAAGTCTGTTCCTTTCAGTTCCCTGCCTCTGCTTTTTACTAGCTCCTTTTGCTTGTAATGTACAAATTTGGCCACATTAGGTCTAGGTCTGTGGTTTTCGGGTCTTCTTCCTCCAAGGCGATGTACACTGTGGAAAGTGATATTTTTAATGGTATCTGATGGGAGCTTGAGTTGGTTCTGTATGAAGTTTCTGATTGTTGAGTCTGGATCTTCTTCATTCTCCTCTGGGATACCAGCGAAGACTAGATTGTCTCTCATGCTTCGCGCCTGTAAATCTAGCACAGTTTCTTTATTTTCCTCCGAGAGCTGGCTCATACCATCAGTGAGGGATTTAATTGACTCTCTGAGGACTGTGTTCTCTGCAGTGAGTATTTCGACCTGTTGTTGGCTAAATTCTAACGATTCGCGTAAAGCTTGAACTTCTCTGTGTAATATTTCCAAAAGGGACAAGCGTCTGTCGAAGCTGGCTAGTTTGGTATTTAAGGAGTCTAAGATGTTCATTATATCCCTAGCTGGTAAAGAGGCCGCGAAAAGGTTTTGTTGACCGTCATGTGTTGGTGAGCGTTGGAACCTTAGGTTTACCCATGTTGATACTATTGAAGAACTCAAAGAACGTCAAAGAAGCTAAATAAGGTTTGTATTTTTTCAGCAGCACGCTGCCTTGTTTGGTGTGTCGTTGACTCACTAGAACACCGTAGTGTCCAATAGCTGCGGTTGTGCAGGTTCTAATGTTTCTAATATATTCCACAGGTGCCATTGTAATGAATTAATTAGAAAGTTATTGTTATTTCCTTTTATTATTAATAATAATAATAATAATACATATTTTGAAAATGTAGAAAATCTGAATAATTTCTGAGTAGTGGCAGTTCACCAGTGCTGGACTCAGAATGATTCACAACCAGGATTAATTTTGAGATACTATTGTCATAGCGAGCGAACATGGTTGCTTTTGGTGTCTTTCTGGGTGGGGTGAAGTCTGATTATTGGCTGCTTGTGGAAGTGAACAGGCAACAATCAGCTGCAGATGTACTGTAAAGAAAAACCCGTTATTAATAACAATGTTTACACAGAATTAAGCTTTACTAAATAATTTAAGCATTAATTTTAACTGCATCTTTATCTGCAAAAACTGATCTGACTTTGAAAACATGCGTCAGGTTATGCCACACCAACTGTGTGTTTAGTTGAAGTGTGGCTGCCCTTCTGGCAAACCAGCACTCCATGCAGACACTCTACAGTACAGTGGAATCGAGTACTGAAACAAAGTGCATGTTTGCTTTTTTCCCCTTAATAAATCCATCTCTCTTGTTTTTGTGCTCTGGATGTGTTGTCATTAAGGGGCATCTCATCAGGGCAGTGGTGGTGTAGCGGTTAGCACTGCTCCTATGACCTGAAGGTTTCTGATTAAAATCCCAGACCAGTACTAGGAAGTTGCCCTTTGAATATGTGAAGACCCATCATCTGCTGTATGTTTAGCTTGTACAGTTTAGCTAAACAGTGCTCAAGCATGCCTCAATCATTTGCCTTGCTGCCCCCCCCCCCTTGCAATTGTGCCGGGTCCCCACTAGGAGGTGCCACTTAGGGAACCACTGTGCTATAAAACACTTGTATTGTGGTGCCATGTGTAACTTCTCATGCTCTAGCCCTTTATAGTCTAAATATCCACAATATATTTATCTAACTATCTTAAATTTTTTAGCAGATTGGTGCTCGGTGGGTCATGAGGCTGCCCATAAAGCATAATAGCCCAAAGTGGTCAGATCTGGGTGTTGCCTGCTACAGAATGATGCACCACTTCAGAGGTTCATGTAATTTGTAGATACAGCAGGGCTGAGATGAACGTTGTTGTGGTAATGTTGCTGCAGCTAGTGAAGAACTGAGAAAAAGAAATGGTGGGAGTGTTTACAGCAGTACTCACCGAACCCCTAAGGGTCTTTCATCTGAATTTGAAGCCCAGTTACTGCCAAAAAATAAGGACGGGATAGTAACAAACTGACACAAAGACAACTTCACTCCTTTTTATTCCACTTTTATTTATCTTTGTGAACACAATCAAAGGGCACCACAACAAAATGCAACCTGTGCATTTTACCATTACTAAAGCACACATGGAGCAGTGGGAAGCTGTGAAAAGCACCCAGGAAACAGTGTAGAGGGACGGTGCCTTGCTCAAGGGTACCTCAACGTCAGGGTCAGAAGCTGCAACCTTCTGTTTACAAAAGCAAGGTCCTGACCACTAGGCCCTAACTGTCCTGCACTGTTCAGTTAAAAATGGGTTTGGTCAGGCCATATTCAGACCAACACACTAGTACTGATAAAGGTAAAATCATAATGTTAAGCTTATTAATCCTTAACATTTAAAAAAAATCCTGACTGTTACACAACAGACACCTAGACCTACTGTCCAATTTATTCTGGCCCCCAATTATTCCACATTTTAAATTTTAAGAAAATCATTAAACTGTTCAGATTCTTTAGTAAAACTCTCTTGCTTTCAACTATAAAGTGACCAACAACTTTGAAGTGACCACAGTTTTACAGCAGTATTTGAAACAAAACTACTAAAGTTCAGTTCTGTTCAAAATACACACTCAATAACACACACGACGCGTGTAGGCAATGAAGGAGCAACATGGGGAATAATTAGCTAAAGAATTATAACTAAAGTTCTCTTCTGTGAAAGCGTGTGTGTGTGTGTGTGTGTGTGTGTGTGTGTGTATCCTGGATACAAACTGACCCCAGACTTTAAATCAACTCGTAGTGATGCTCAGTAACATCAACACCATGTGTTTTTGGTAATAAAAAACAATAAGACTCAAAGTGAATAGATCTGATGTATTTTGCTCTTATTTAATGTACTTTAATACTATTAAAACACTTCTCTCATCATTTACCTTTCATTCAGGAGTGCGATGTTACACTCACAATGATAAAATGACACCCTCCAAGAATAACAGATTGTAGTATATATATTCAAGTACAGGTTGTGATTTTGAGGCAAAGCTGCAGCAGTTCGAGCAACAAAGTGTATCGATGGAGTAAACCGATATGTACCTAGATTTCTCTTCAACAGTTAAGTATGTACATGTGCACCTCCTCCAAATGTGTACTACAGCTGTTTCCAAAAATCTTCCATATAGAAATTCTAGTGCTGTGGTGGTGGTGACAGGTGTGTTGTAAGTAAAACATGATGTTAACTAAAGGGACACTACTCAGGTTTGTCCATGTTCCACCTATGTAGTGTCCCCAATCAAGAATGCTAGGCCTTCATGGCCATTTATTTGTCCAGTACCTTGATCTATCTCAGCTGCTGCTTTTCCTGGCCCTCCTCTCCAGACCTTCTTTACAAAACTGCTCTCTCTCTCTGCTGCCATTCGAAAATCATTGTGCATCCCTAGTCGCGGCTCCTTGATTTTGCAGATAAATAATGATAACGTGAGATAAGGCAGGTTTATTTAGATAGCACATGATCAAACACAGAGGTCATGCAATGTGCTTTACAGAGATAAAATGAGTATAACATGATACAAATAGTAAAATTCTAACCAATCAAAAATCTGCCAATGCTGATATAATTCTGATATTATCATGTACCTAATAAAGACTTTTTGAACACCTCCACTGCTTATGGTGCTGTGGACTCCCAAAGGACAGCACCCATCTCTAAAGGTCACAGCTAATTCAGTTATCTGCACTCAGTGTTGCCAGAAGTACTGCACAAGTTTTCTAATGATCAGTGTTGAATGATGACTGGGCTAAAACCTCCAGCAGTAATATTAGCACGTGACATGGCTAATACTATTCTTAAATTAATACTATTAATATTATTAACGATAAAATAAACCTTATTCTTAATATTATTCTAATTATTTATTTCTTAGAGATAACATTTCAACCTGTTTTTAAGATATGCTAACTAGCTAACCCTGCTACCAAAGGCCTCGCCCAACGCTATTTAAATAACGTTAAGTTTCTGTGGTGAACAGTAACAGGAGCTGTCTTACTTTACTAACTCTGTTCCCATCTTTGCGCGCAGCAGCTGCAGATTCCTCCGTCCTTGGCCGCTCATTTCTTACAGGCTTCTTCCTCCAGGTGTGTGTTGAGAGGGAGCAGCCAGCAGAAATGTTGAGGTACTAGAACAGCACCGAAATTCAGTAGATCATTCGCCCTCGTCCACTTACCCTCACTACGGAGGGCGGATACAACGCATTAGATTTAGGCTAGAAGAGTAAAAAGCCAAAGCCAAAAATGGCCCAGGCTCCTGTTTACCTTTCTGCAAGGATCAAACCACGCATAACAGCTCGTCCTCTTAGATCATCATCTTTAGCCCGACTGGACATCCCCCTTCTCAAAAACCAAAGAGACACACATATAGGCTCTTCTCAGTTTTGGCTCCCAAGTGGTGGAATGAACGTCCCCTAACCTCGTCTTCAAACGACGACTCACCTCTTCACAGAGTACTTGGGACCACAACTACAGAACTACAGAAAAAATCTTTTATGTCAAGGTTTTGCATGAGCTCAGCTATAATCTAGATTGACTAGCAGCTCTTAAACCAAGCCCAAGTTTACTGGAATAGGAAGCTTTTCTTTGTTGACTAAAAAGCACATGTAAGTCGCTCTGGACAAGAGCGTCTGCCAAATGCCGAAAATGTAAATGTAAATTTGTGGATGTTTAAGGCATTAGCTGTTCTAGGCTAGAAGGGTAAAATGATTAATAAGCGTTGTCGTGTCCTTTACTGTGTTTTTATCCCAATTTCATATTCGTAGAGGAAAAACAATAATAATAAATAAAATAATGATGATAATAATAATAATAACAATAACAATAACAACAACAACTACAATAATAATAGTAATAATACAAAATAACAACAATTACAATAATAATAATAGTAATAACAATAATAGTAATTATTATAACAATGGTGATAAAAATTATAATAGTAACAATAATAATAATAATAATAATAAAAGCCTATTTAAGATTTAACAGTAGAGTTAGAAATGTAGAAAGGATTGTGGATGTTTAAGGCATTAGATTTTCTAGGCTAGAAGAGTAAAATGATTAATAAGCGTTATTATGTCCTTTACTGTGTTTTTACCCCACTTTCATATTCACAGAGGAAAAACAATAATAATAAAAAAAATAAATAATGATGATGATAATAATAATAACAATAACAACAACAATAATAATAATAATTATAATAATAGTAATAACAATAATAATAATTATTATTACGATAATGATACAAAATAATAATAATAATAAAAACAATAGTAATATTTATAATAATAACAATAATAACAATAAAATAATAATAATGATGATAATAGAATGATAAAAACAATAATAAAAATAACAATAAAAGAATAATTGTTATAAAATAATAACAATAACAATAATAATACTAATAACAATAAAATAATAATAACAATAATAATAATAATAATAATAATAATAAAAGCCTATTTAAGATTTAACAGTAGATTTAGAAACATGTAAAAGGTTTTTGGATGTTTAAGGCATTAGATTTTCTAGGCTAGAAGGGTAAAATGATTAATAAGTGTTATCTTGTCCCTTACTGTGTTTTTATCCCACTTTCATATTCGCAGAGGAAAAACAATAACAATAAAAAAATAAAATAATGATGATGATAAGAATAAAAATAACTATAACAACAACAAAAATAATAATAGGACTAATTATAATAATAATAGTAATAATAATAATAATGATAACCATAATGACAAAAATTAAAATAAAAAGTAAAAAATAATATTAATAATAAAAACAATAATAAAAACAATAAAATAATAATAATAATGATGATGATAATAATAAAAATAATTTTAAATAATAATAATAAATAATTATAATAATAATAAAAGCCTATTTAAGATTTAACAGTAGATTTAGAAACATGTAGAAAGATTTGTGGGTGTTAAAGGTTTTAAATGTTCTACAGACTTGTTAACCAGGAATTTCCAGCGCTGTGGTGGAGGTGACTTGTGTAAAAAATATTGACTATTGTCTCACATTAAATACTGAAAGGTTTTTGAATAATTTAAGTTTTACAGTATTTAGGTATGTTTAAAGTTTGGCTGAATTTTAGAAGTCTGGGTGTGGTATGAGGGAAAAACAGTGATACTGAGGATGCATATATAAGAATATGTGTATATATGTAAAGATGTAGAAAAAAATGCTACAGATGCTAAAAAGTGTCTAACAAGACAAAGATGGAACTTAACAAAAGCATATGTTTTAAATATTCTAATAACCCCCATTTCTATATCTTATCTATTCTCTTATTCTCTGTTATATATATTTATTTTAATTCTACTCATTTTACAGTTTTATTTAATAAAACTACTTTATTGCCTATGATGGATGATGTCTGCATTATTATAATACACCTGAAAGAAAAATATAAATGACAACTAGTGAAAGATTAATATTCACATGTTATTTGAGTGAAGAGTTTAAACACACTCCTGATTCATGTCTGAAGCTTTCTATTTATTTAATTTTCTTTCCTAAACGCTGCAGAAAGTCTGTTCCACAGTCTTCTCCAGAACATATTCCTCCTGCTTTTTCTTGTCTTCTTTTTCTGCTCTTTCCTAAATTTTCTCCAATCGTTGCTGCTCATATTCTGGAACTTCTCCAACTCGCTGCTCAAGTTTCTGTTGGATTCCTCAAGGTTGCCGATCAGGAACTCTAGCTCATCCTTCATGGCCAATAATCTATCCAGTTCCTGTGTTTTGCTGAGCAGCTCTGCCTCCCTGGCCCTCCTCTCCAGATTTTCTCTCCAAAACGTTTGTATCTCTGTTTCCATCAGCAGCTCAAGCCCCTTAACTGATTCCTGCATCACCTCTATTTCAACCAGGAGTTCAGCTTCTGTCCTTTCCTGCCTCTCTTCTTCTACACGACCCTCCACCAACTGTGTGATTACTGTGACTTTTTCCATCTCAGAAAGAAGTACTGTTTTCTGAGTATATGACCTGTTCTCTCTCTGTCCCCTGGACAGAAATGACGGGCTGTGTGTGTGCACGCCCTTATATAGCCTCAGGGGCGGGGAATTAGCGAGATAGCGGCTTACTGTGACGTCATCACCCCGCCCACCCGTGTAATAAATAAAAGGCTGCACACGTGCAGCCCGTCATTTCGGTCCAGCGGACAGAGAGAGAGAACAGCTCCTACTCAGACAACTTCTGACCAGTTATGAAGAACACGTTCCTACAAACTGAGATGGAACCAGACACAGTGAGTATGCAGTTGGTGGAGGGCCCTGGAGAAGAGGGGAATCTGGAAGGGAGCGCACCTGCTCTCCAGACTAAAGTTGAGGAGCTGAGGGAAAGAGTTAAGGTGCTCAAGCTGCAGATCGAGGCGAAAAGAGAGCGGAGCCGTGATGAAAGTCAGTGGGGGAAGGAGAGGGAAATCAAAAAGCGTCACTGGATCTTGGTACAGCTTAATGACCTCGATATCAAGAACGAGATCGTGTATGTGATGGCAGAAAGAACACAGGAGCGATTGGACGAACTAGAGGCGCACGTCCAGCAGCTTGAGTCCACCAACAGCAGTTTACACAGTGAGGTGGAGAAAATCCGAAACATGCGCACGAAGGAGTGGAAGGAATTTAAAAAGGAGCAGAAAAAGAAAGCAAGACAAAGCCAGGCGAAAACGGAGACGTTCTGGAGAAGACTGTGGAACAGACTTTCCTCAGCATTTCAATAAATAAAAAAACCCTCAGAAATGAATAAGAAGTGTCTGAACCCTTTACTCAAAAAACATGCCAATATTATTTCACTAGTTGACCTCACTGGAATAATAACAGTTACTGTCTAAAACAGTCATCATTCACTTTTACATGAACAACAAACGGATTTCAGGTGTGTTGCCATAAAAGGCAGACAGCAAAAATCACTAGAAATTAAATTTTTTAATTAACACACACATCCAAAACATCACGGAATGAAAACTGGAATGTCTATTTATATTTTTTGTAAAGTTTACTTTTTTATCTTCTTGTGCTGTATAGTTTTTTAAATGATTGCTTAATCACTGCTTTGCTGCTCTTACCTTTTGTACTGTCGTAATAATGCAAATTTCCCACTTGGGGGACTAACAAAAGTTCTCTTATCTTATCTTTAAAAAAACAAACACACAAAAAACAAGTAGAAAAAAGTAGATATGTAACAGATAGAAAAAAAATAGATAAGATATAGTTAGAGGTTATAGTCAGTATCACTGCTTTACCCTTATCCCAAACCCAGGGGTCTAAAATTTAACCATGAAAATAAAGTTAAAACATATTCATGTGGCCTGACTTCTCAACAATGCTGTCTCCAGTTTGTCTAGCAACAAACGATAGCCACAAACGTCACCAGTTTATTTTAATGACTATATTAGCTGTTAGCTGTAAAATGCTGTAATCTAAATACAACCCTTTACTAATCTACTAATGCTTCTACATGCTAAAGTTTAAAGCATAATTGTTTATATTTTTAATAAAGTAATATATTAGTTATTAAAAGTAGGTTTGCTCTGCAGTTGTCATAGATACTTCAGTGCTAACGTTACTTAGCATTAGCCGTTGCTAACGTTTAGTTTGTTAAGTTTGAGGAAAAAAGAGCTAATTAAATCAGGGCTTTGGTTACTTTCTAATCAGTTATAGGGTTCTCTGGTGTAAATACAAAAAGACGTTTCTTAAAGACCTTTGGGTAAGTTAGTAAAAGGTTGTAGTTGTGGCTGGTGGGAAGCATATTTGTGCTAGCAGTGTTAACATAGACAACTAAGCTTTTGTCGCATGCTCATCGCTGCTGCACCTATAATGTGCAACAATGCAGTTTTAAAATATATAAGGACCACTTCCGCAAACTGTGCCCCATTGGAACACAGAGGTAGCTAAGATGCATTACTCTAAGCATAATAACCATAAAAAAAGAGCTCTTAAGAGAGTGAATATATTGCTTGATAAGAAAATCGCCTCACCAAATAACTTTCAAAACTAGCCATAATTCATTTGTCCTTGAACAACCAGCAAGTTTCAGGTGTATTGACATAATAACACTGACATCATTAATGAAATTCTTTTTTTTCAATTAAATTACTTTTAAAATAAGTAGAATAAAAGTAAAGGTATGTAACAACTAGAATAAGAGAACAGATAAGATACAGAAAATGAGCGGTTAATAAAACACTTTAGTTACATTTATTAAAAACAAATACCTCTGCACAGTTCCCTCTCTCCATCATCTTCAAAACTTTTTACCAGCAACAATTTTTTACATCTAAATATACATATACATATAAATATATACACATACATACACATCCTCAGACATCCACATCCACATCTTTCATTCTAAAATGGAACAAGACACAGCGTGCACACAGTTAGTGGAGGGCCATGGAGAGGAGGGGAGGCTGAAAGGGAGCGAAGCTGCACTCCAGGCTAAAATGGAGGAGCTGAGGGAAAGAATTAAGGGGCTCGAGCTGCAGATTGAGATGAAAAGAGAGCAGAGCCATGATTAAAGTCAGTGGGGGAAGGTGAGGGAAACCAAGAAGGACAAGCTAGATGTTCTGATATGTGACGAGGTGCACAGGTAGCATGGGATAAACTTGAGCAGCACGCCCTGTGCCTTGAGGAATCCAGTAGGAACCCCAGAATATCAGCAGAATAGAGTCGAGGAAGTTAAGGTAGGAGCACAAAAAGAAGACAAGAGAAAACAGGACAAATACATTCTGGAGAAGACTCTAGAACAGTGGCATATAGTGAAAAATGTTCTGTGTGGGTCTTTGCCAGGTTCTGTCAAAACCATGAGGTCAAAGAAAAATTGTGTGTGTGTGTGTTTGTGTCAGCTCATGTGTTAAAAATTGATGTCCTTATCTATACACCAAATCCCTCAACAACCCTTCAAATAAAGTCAGGAATGTCCCTGATCAGACTTTTCTCCTTGGAAAACATGGCCAGTACCTTAAGACGATGTGGTCACATGGTGTTCCTCAAAAATGTTTTAATATTCTATACAGTAAAGAAGCTTCTGGGTGTGGGTGTGATGAATGTGCCCTGGACTTTGTTCTCCATGAAAAGCTGAAAAGGAGTCTGAATGAAATCTTAAACTCAAGCAGGGACAGTTCTGTTCTGAGCTTGGCCTTGATCAACATGAGGTAGGCATACACTGTTGCTTCAAGTACTGAATCAGGAAACTTTACACAGTGTTATAGGAACAAATGTCCTTGTAGCACTGTTTGACTGGTGAGGTGCTGGGTGAAAGAGAAGAGCTGCTTGGAATGGCACAAAATGAAATCACATACCTACAAAACAAAACAGAATTAAAACAAAAAACAGTGCAGTAAACATACAGTGCAGTACATTCACTTTACAATCTAACAGGCATGGACAACTAACTCATGAATTTTAGGATTTTACATAAATATAGATGGAATAAATCACATGGTAGAATGTAAATATTTATATAAAGGTATTGACGGTAGATGGTGAGACATAACAGTGAGTAATTTCACATCTTAATCCATTAATAAAAAGAATCACCTACTGAACATGACTTGTAAACAGAGCCATGGCAAAACTGATCCCTGTGCCAACCAATGTCATTCTTCTTCACCTAGTGCCCTCCATGTCTTTGTGTCCTGCTGCTGTAGAGATCCACTGTTTTCCCCATGCAAGGAAAGAACAGAGAGTCCCTAGAACCAAACAAAAGTTTCCATCCACAATCATTTTTTCAGAAACTATTTATACCAATAAAACTTTTAAATTATTCCATACATTTTGTATTGATTATAAAACTACTCACTTATTACACACCTATTTATTAAATCACACCCTTATGTATTTACTGGCTTTACATTATCATCACAACTATATTATATAGCCACAGTTTCACAGATTTTCCTTCATGGGACCACGTTTAGTAGGCACTAACCACAGCATATACCACCAGTAGGTGGCTTGTGTCACAGTGGCTCAGATATTTACACATGCACATTTGTCCTCCTCCCAAAACATCCACTTCAAGAACTGACTGTTTAAATACTGTCTAATAAATTCCACCACTTGACAGGTGCCATTAAAATGAATTAATAAGAAAGTCAATGTTACTACTATTTATTGTTAATAATAATAATAATAATAATAATAATAATAATAATAAATCTTTTGAAATTTTAGAAATCCAGAATAATTTCTGAGTAGTGCCAGTTCACCAGTGCAGGAAACAGAGGTCTGCACAAAGCCAGTTTACTCTCAGGTCCTGCCTGCGATTTAGAATGATTCACAACCAGGATTAATTTTGAGATGCTGTTGTCATAGCGAGCGAACATGGTTGCTTTTGGTGTCTTTCTGGGTGGGGTGAACAGTCTGAGTATTGGCTGCTTGTGGAAGTGAACAGGCAACAATCAGCTGCAGATCTATTGTAAAAAAAACAACCTGTTATTAATAACAATGTTTACACAGAATGAAGCTTTACTTAATAATTTAAGCATGAATTTTAACTGCATCTTTATCTGCAAAAATTTATCTGACTTTGAAAACATGCATCAGGTTATGCCACACCAACTGTGTGTTTAGTTGAAGAGTGGCTGCCCTTCTGGCAAATCAGCAGTCCATGCAGACACTCTACAGCACAGTGGAGCTAATAATGTTCATATAGCGTAAGAATTGAGTACTGAAACAAAGTGCATGTTTGCTTTATCCCCTAAAGAAATCCATCTCTCTTGTGTTTTTGCCCTGGATGTGTTGTCTTTAAGTGGCATGTCATCGGGGCAGTGGTGGTTAACACTGCTCCTGTGACCTAAAGGTTTCTGATTCAAATCCCAGGTCTAGGACCACTGAGGAGGTTGCGCTTTGAATTTGTGAAGGCTCATCATCTGCTGTATGTTTAGCTGGTACAGTTTAGCTAAACAGTGCTCAAGCATGCCTCAATTGTTTGCCTTGCTGCGCCCCCCTTGCAATTGTGCCGGGTCCCCACTAGGAGGTGCGCCCCAACTTAGGGAACCACTCTGATACGAAACACTTGTATTGTGGTGCCATGCGTGACTTCTCATGCTCTAGCCCTTTATAGTCTGAATATCCACAATATATTTATCTAACTATCTTACATTTTTTGCAGATTGGTGCTCGGTGGGTCATGAGGCTGCCCATAAAGCATAATAGCCCAAAGTGGTCAGATCTGCTATAGAATGATGCACCACTTCAGAGGTTTATGTAATCTGTAGACACAGCAGGGCTGAGAAGAACGTTGTTGTGGTAATGTTGCTGCAGCTAGTGAAGAACTGAGAAAACACAAATGGTGGTTCACAGCAGTACTCACCGAACCCTCAAGGGTCTGAATTACCATTGTGCTAAGACAGGCTTTCATCTGACTCTGAACCCCAGTTACTGCCAAAAATAAGGACGGGATAGTGACAGACTGAAACAAAGACAACTTCACACCCTCCAAATACTGACTCATTCATCCAAGAGACATTTTACCCTGAGTATAGTGAGTGTACACCTGATGCTGACGTACATTAAATTTTGGGCAACAACAACTCTATTACTTTTAACTATAAAGTGACCAACAAGTTTGAAGTTACTACAATTTAAACTGCAGTATTTGAAAACAAAACCACTACAGTTCAGTTTTGTTGGAAATACACACTCAATAACACACGCGACGCGTGGAGGCAATGAAGGAGCAACATGGGGAATAATTGAACTGTAGTGGTTTTGTTTTCAAATACTGCAGTTTAAATTGTAGTAACTTCAAACTTGTTGGTCACTTTATAGTATATATATATATACAGTGGGTTCGGAAAGTATTCAGACCCCCTTCAATTTTTCACTTTTTGTCATATTGCAGCCATTTAAATTATTTTTTCCCTCATTAATGTACACACAGCACCCCATATTGACATTGAAATTTTTGCAGATTTATATATATCTTGATTATGTGTTCAGGAAAGACCAGACCCTAGAAGGCGCTCCCGAGCTACAATCTATTTCAAAATTGTTGTGCAAACTTTGTTCAGCTCAAGCACTCAGAAACGGAGAATGCTGCCCAGCCCAAACCTGTTCACTGTAGAAAAAAACTTTTTTTCTTTCTTCTGACTTCAAAAAATGAAAAAAACATTCTTGTGTGAAAGATTCCATTTAGCCCCATGCTACCCCATATACAGTATGTACATGACATCACAGTAGGCAGTGGTCACTGCAGTTACCCCCACTGAGCGGTATAACGACTTTGACTAAGTAGCAGAACAAACATCACAATGCATATTTAGATACAACACAACATAACACAACACAGACGTCACAGTGATGAACAATGACTAATGTGTAATAATAAATTTAGTTATGAGAAATATAGTGGCTTTTAAGAGTATATAGTATCGGTGCAATGTAAACAGTCCCATCTTGTGCTGGATCAGTTTAACGTTAATCTAAACACGCTTGGGAAAATCACAATTCGGAAGCTGCGTGCATCATCATTCTTTATAAATACCACCTTCAGTATTACTCTATGCAATGCGAATGCTTGATTGTTTCCTCTGTCCTGGAAGTCGCTTTGGATAAAAGCGTTAGCCAAATGAATAAATGTAAATGTAAATATACAAATATTTTTAATACATAATTATAAACACCACGCATCTCTGTGGTCTGCTTGAATTCACTGTCTGTTTTCACTGTACGTTACGGATGCACGAAAGCTAAAATCTGATCTGTGTGTGTATGTATGGCCTTTGTATTTATTTAGTTCTAAGTGTTTTTTTTTTGTTTATTTATTTATTTATGTATTTATTTTGCAGGTTTTGTCCTTCACATAGTTCATCCACGAGAGGGCGACGAATAATATTCAGTATGCGATTCTGAGTTTGGCAGTAAGTCTTCATAAGCATGTCTAGACTATTACATTACTATTATGTCTCTTCAGTTCTACAGGGACCATATCCAGCATTAGTTTCATGGCATGGACATTCCCTGATAAATGAAATGAAGGAGAAGCCTTCATTCCCATGCTATTGTCTTTGGTTTGACCTGGAAATGCTATTTGGTGTATTGATTACATGCCTTTACTTATTTTTTAAAAATTTATTTCACATATAGACACCATTATGGAGACATGCCTCCCAAACTAAAATACAGTAACATAACTTCCAATTTAATTTCCCTAGTCATTGCTACATTTTGTAAAAATGCTTAAAATGTGATACCTGCACCACACTCAAAAAAGTTGGGACAGAGGCCAGAATGCCGCTGTGTTACATCACCTTGAATATTCTGTAAATGTTTCATCAGTATTATTTTGCCCACTCTAAGCTTTTTTTGCCCTGTACCAGCTTTCGTACTAATTTATAGATTTATAAATATATTGATAATAAAGATTTTCCTGCACTCCCTGGTCACTTTAAATGTTAAATAGCCATTCCTTGGTGGATTTGCCAGTGTGAATCAATGGGCCTCATTCACCAACCTTTCTTAAGAAAAACCTACTTCTTAAAAGCCACATATGCATTTTTCATGAAGATTCTGACATTCACTTATGTTTTCATATTCATGATTTATTTTAAGAACATTATGTACATGTCACTTGCACATTTGAATGCTGATATATTTGTGCAAAATAACTAACAAAATAACAAAATAGTTTCTAAATCTGATACTGACCTTTCTCAAGAACATATTTAGTAAACAACTTAGGACGATACTGCTGAATGAGGCCCATTATCCCGTTAAAAGGTTCACCTCTAGTTCAACATCAAATTTTAGCCTAATATTACCTTCACTGACTCGTTGATATTATTGATGATTCATAACTGAATCAATGACTGCATGCTACTCAGTTTCTGAGGAAACCAAACCAAAATATTTTCAAATGACAGCAAGGCTGTAAGGCTTCTCAAATTGTAGTCTTGCTCTAATGTTCTTTTAAGAGAGCAAAGTTTTTTTTCTTACATGCCTCCCATGCAGATCAAGTTTGTCCAGTCTCTTTCTTATTCTAGATGTATACATTTTTACGCACTAACAATTGCAAGATATGGTTGCAAGTTACCTGAAGATCCTGTGATGAAAGCTGTGGTTATTGGTGACCTCTTTTCACATCAAACAGTTTGCTCTTGATCTGAATTTCCTGGGTCAGCTAGTCCTGGCCAAACTGACAAATGAGTTTCCTTACAGTGGAATGATGTACAGTGGAGGAAATAATTATTTGACCCCTCGCTGATTTTGTAAGTTTGTCCAATGACAAAGAAATAAAAAGTCTCA
>JBBPDA010020485.1:0-15862 GCA_037974385.1 Arnoldichthys spilopterus | reverse complement strand
CTAAAATATATGAAAGTCTAATGTTTATCAGTACATTACAGATAATAATGAACTTTATCACAATATGCTAATTTTTTTAGAAGGACCTGTATATATGCGCCTGGTCTAATAAATAATGCCTTTTATCTGAAAGCGACTTTGAGGGCACTCACAGCATGTTCCTCACCTTACAGCATGAAATAAATAACAAACATGAAATAAAACATACAGTAGTCATTAACAGGTCTGAAGTCAATAAAATTAAACTAAATACATAAAATAAGCGAGTTTAAAAGCCAGACATTGGACATCATCACATGGTGTAAACAAGTTTGAAGAAGTGTGTCTTAAAACGAGATTTAAAAATAGGAAGAGAATCAATGTTTCGGATGTCTGGTGGAAGGGAATTCCTTAGACAAGGAGCAACATGGCTAAAAGTTCTAGAACCCATGGTAGGCGTACAAGCAGAACGTAGAGTGAGACAGATAGAAGAGGAAGATCTAAGAGTTTGGGAGGGTGTGCAGATGTGAAGGAGACCATAAAAATATGGAGGTGCCCGGTTATGAAGTGCTCGAATTTGAAAACCAAAATTAATAAGTTAAAGCAGCATTTAACAGGGAGTCAGTGGAGTTGCTGAAGAATGGGAGTAATATGTTCAAAGGAAAATGTTCTAGTGATGATAGGAGTAGCTGTATTCTGGACTAACTGAAATTTATGAAAGAGTTTGTGAGGAAGGCCAGCGAGAAGAACATTGCAGTATTCGATATGAGCATTAACTAGAATAGCAGCTGTATGTAGTGTAAGAGATGGACACAAACGGTTAATATTTCACAGGTGAAAAGTTGCAGATGGGTTAATGTAATTGATTCAAAGCGTAGGTTACTGTCGAGGATGACACCCAGACTCTTACATTGGGGGAGGGGGAAACTAGCGTTATCAATATTGAACAAAAACCTGTCAGATCTGGCGAGGGTAGTAGTGAGAGATAAAGGTGGAAAGCAAGAATCTGGCTTAGTAGACATGTAGAACTGGGTGTCATCAGCATAACCAAGAAACTGAATACCACATTTCCTGAAAATATTGGCAAGAGGCAAAAGATAAAAATCAGCATCAGAATCAGAACATTTTATTGATCACGGAGGAAATTGCTCTTGCTACAACTGCACAGAGAGAGACAGACATACAACAAGTGCACAGAGAGACAGACATACAGGAACTGAGTAAAATATTACTACTTTACAAGTGAAAGCTGTTCAGTCAGTTTTTAACATGCACTTAGACCCTAATGTGGCTGTATGTTTTTCTTTTACTACAGTTGGATGCTGTTAATCAAGATATAATGGGGTTTAATTTCTTTGCAAACCCTTTAGTAATGATTGCAGAAAAAAAATATCTTGAGGTGAGTATCCTACATGTTTAAGAACAGCCCAAATATGAATATTTTAGATTGAAATATAAATCATTGTACAATTCAACTCAATTTGCAGCACACCCTGAACCTTTTGAAATGCAGTCCTTGCATCTTTGACCTGGAAGCCAAATGCGGCCTTCTAAAAGTCAGACAAGTCGCAGTATGTAGCCTTGTCTTTTGATTTACTGTGGAGCAACACTTAAATCATCTGACATGAGCCTCCTTTATCTTACTAACATTCTCCTTTGGGATATAAATGTTGCATTGTAGAGGGTCTTCAGGTTGGAGTTAAGGCGCAATGCACTCCTGGAGGACTGTTTCAGTCGACTGAGAGGTGCTGATGAATACGCTGTGAAAGGTTGGCTCCAGGTACGACCAGCTCATCCAGATGTACTGATGTGAAGGCAAACAGAAACCAACTCCTGGTACAGGGCTAGAAGACTGCCATCACAAATAGTGCAGTTATACATGAGCTACTGACTTTCAGGGGTATACCCTATTCAAAGTTTGGACACCTCACAGAAGTGTTTTCTTTATTTTTTATGATTTTCTACATTTCAGAATTATAATGGATACATTAAAAAACATAAAATAATAAACTAGACTACATAATGAACTAGGCAGAGACCAAAAAGTGTTAAAGCTATTTGAGGTAGTTTTAGAAAGTAGCTCCCCTTTGCTGTGATCCAGCTTTAAACTCTAGTCACAATCAATCAGACCACCTGGGACACTTTTCATGCAACAAGACCTAGTTGTTCCTCAAAACCAACCATTAAAGAACATACATAAGCATAAGCTTTCAGATGAAAAGAACATATTCACCAATATGAAAACAAATGCATGTTCATCTAGATGCAGTACGCGATATGGGAGGGGGGCATCCCTGCCATCACTTAGTGTATGGGTTTTGATCAGTGGTAAGAGCATGTGAGTGCTCCCATTGAACTATCCTCCCTGTTCAAGAAATGCATTGATGTGTGCAGACATTTGGTAGTGTATTAATGTTGTGGGAACATACAATATGTGTGTTTTTTGGTCAATCTGCAGGTGGTGTACTCTGAGAAGTTTGAACAGACAGATGTTAACAAGAGGGACTTCTTTCACAATGTTTTCCAAATGTTGTTGACACCAGAATCCAAAATGTTCATGTACAACGACACAAAAACTCTGATCTGGTTTCCTGCTGAGGTAAGACAGAGACACGCTTCTAAAAGATTGAGACTATACGCTCAGCATCATCTCTGAGTCCCGTCACTATATGCATTATATAGGGCTACAATGACTGTAGACTGACTGTTGCAGTACAGTTTATCAGAATTCATCATTCTATACTTATGTGTTTCTGACGACAAAACTAATAGAAAGGGGTCAAAACACAAAGTGCACCACAGTCAGAGCTGTTTCAGCAGCATGGGGGGGGGGTACTCAATATTAGGCAGGTGGTGTTAATGTTGTGGCTGATCAGTGTATATATTCTATATAGAATTAGCTAGTGAACTAAACAGTCATTCATTTTCTGTTACTAAGAGGATCCGTTCTTCTGTTGATATTCTATTTTTGGAGATCTTTGCTAAAATTTTACCCTCTATATTATGAAGATGGATAACAGTGTTACACAGTGGTAATGAGCACTCTGATCTGACTTTTACCTCTTTTACCAACAGCCCAGTCTGCATGAGGATAACTACTTTCTGCTGGGATGCCTGTGTGGTCTGGTTTTTTCCAACAACAGTGTAATGAACCTGCCCTTTCCTTTAGTCCTGTTCAAGAAGCTTGTTGACATCCAGCCTTCTCTGGAAGATCTGACTGAGCTTAGTCCTGTTCTTGGAAGGTATTGGAGCAATCTGGAAACTCCTCTTCATACTCTACATATTATAGGTCCTATTAACATTGTCTCACCTAAAGCTTTTCTGTCTTTAATGCCAAAAAATGTTCTATAATTAGGAGCTTGCAGTACATACTGGACTACAGTGATGAAGATGTTGAAGGCATGAGCATGAGCTTCACAGTGAGTGTTACTGTGCAGGGTTGGGGAGGCAACTTTGATGGCTTATCTGTACAAGCTACAAACAACATCATACTGGAAGAAGTTGACCTATAGCCGAGGAACCGTAGGATGAAATCTACCAAAATGTCACTCAGATCCAGTTTATCAGTTGTCACTTTACAACATGATCAAACTTCCTCTTTCTGCTGTAGCTCATCTATTCAACATATATGTTAAACATAGTTTTAACAGAAGGAAATGTAAGAGTATTAGTATGAGTATTAGGAACAGTGATCAGAATCAGTGATAAAAAGAATCAAATATAAAAAATGACAGATAATTTTCCTTTCAGGCTTGTAGTTTCAGATGTTAACTACTCAAGATTGGCTAAAAAGTAATGTAGCTATTTATGTCACTGCAAAATAGATGTAGGTTACTGCAAAGTGTAGTTTAACCACTAGTTCAGTTGCATGTCGTTCACTTCCCAACACTGTTGTTGTACAAGAAAGACTTTTGTCTGTGCTGTGAGACGTTTCCTAAAATATTTCATTCTGATATTAACATTTTTCATTTTAACATAACTAGATAATGTGGGATAACAAGGAAGTCGAACTGGACCCAGATGAACCTGGGAAAGTCGTCACAAGCCTTAACAAGTAAATATTCAGAAAATGTTTAGCAGCTTTTCTTTTGCTAAGAACAGTTCTCTTGCATTATAGAAACAGATTTATTTGAAACGCTGAGGCGTTAACCTGTATTTCTTCTTCAGAAAGGAGTTTGTGGACGCCTATGTGGATTACACCATGAACAAGTCAGTGAAACGAGTATTTCAGAAGTTCAAGAAGGGCTTCTACAAAGTGTGTGACCGAGACATGGTGGATTTTTTCCAGCCTGAGGAGCTGAGAGGAGTGATGGTGGGCACAGAAGACTATGACTGGGAAACACTCAAAAAGGTGCAATCTCCTTTAATTTTCCTTCAAATTATGGGAAAGAGAAGCTACACATTTGTCAACTTTTAGGTTCTGCAACACTGAGTACTGGCAATACATGTGCACGTGATTCACCAAAACTAGCAACTTAGCTATAGCCAGCAACTTGTTGCTAGAGTGTACAGCAAGCCATTTGTGGTAAATGTAATAATTTAACATAATTTTTCACAAAACATGTTTACAGATGTTTCAGGTAAGATTCCTTGTCTGAGCAAGCGACTTGTGACTGTTTCCCTCAAGTGATTATTTTTTCCTGTTGTATAGAATGCCAGTTATGAAGGAGTGTTCCATGCAAGACACCCAACTATTTTGTTGTTATGGGAAGTGTTTGATGAACTGTCAAACAAGGACAAGAAAGCCTTCCTCTGTAAGTCATCTCTCGTATTCTGCAGACAGAGATTTGCATTTCTATACACATTTTTTCACACAAGTCCTTTCTTAATTCATGTCATTTTTCCTACATTTAACCTTGGGATCTATCTATCTATCCATCTATCCATCCATCTTTTTTCTTTCTTTATGGTCAGTCCATTGGTAATACAGAGAAGCTCTGGTTTTACATTATAGCTAGTGTATAGCTAGTTTAATGAAATACCAGGTTCCTAATTTATGGTAAAACTTGCTATTCTTTCATACTCAGTATGCTATATAGAGTCAAAGGGTACCACTCGTGCCCACCCCCACCCTACGCTCAAATACATGGAACCATTTACGACATTAGGACTGTTGAAAAAGATTCTGGGCTTCACCTCTGGGTCATTACACAAAGGGCCATCAGGGAGCCAGAAAGTGAACAGCCAGTTCTTGAAGTTAATGTGTTGGAAACAGAAAAAACAGGCAAGCATAAGGATCTGAGTCACTTTGATGAGGGCCAGATTGTGATAGCTAGAGAGTTGGGTCTCTGCATATGCAATGGTAGTATCTACCAAAGGTGGCACTGAAATGGTCAACTGGTGACAGGGTCTTGGGCACTCAAGTCTAATTGGTGTGCTTGAAGAAAGAGGTCTTGCCCATCTAGTCAGAGCCCAGAAAAGAACTACGATAGCAACACTGAGGTACCCTTGAGCAAGGTACCATCCCACAACACTGCTCCCTGGGTGCTGTTGATAGCTGCCCACTGTTCCACGTGTGATGGGTTAAATTCAGAGGGTGTGTTCATAATGACAAATAGTCACTTTCACTTTATATCATTGTTGCTTTGCAGTGTTTTTGACTGGGTTTGACCGGGTACCTATTCTGGGTATGGACCAAGTGAAGATGACAATTCGTCCCCTCTATAACTCCACTGAAGACCACCTACCTGGGGCCCTTACCTGCCATGCCCTCCTGGAGCTCCCCGTTTACCAAACCAAGGAAACACTCAGAGCTAAACTCATTGAGGCCCTGCACCACAAGAGGGGCTTCTGGGAGGAATAAAATTATGATAGATTTAAAACAGTGGTTTGTCAAACCATCAGATTTACATAATGTAGTTTTCCATATTCCATATTCATTAAAGCACTGGGGCTATGAGAATAATAAATAACAGAAGTCAATTTTCAAAGGACATTAGTAATACTAGTAATAATACTAGTAATAACAGTGGATGTGGTTAGGACACAGTATGACAAGGCTCATTTATAGTTAATGTTAAATACGTATATAGATATATGTATGCAGTGGAATTGACATGGGACCACACGTTTGTTATTTACCCTGGGAAAATAATTCATAAATGGAAAAATACAGACCATCTGTTAATGTTTTATTTGTGATGTCAGCATTGTACAATTGAGGACCCAAGTGAATGACAGATATAGTATATGTTTATCCAGCCGTACGTTCCTGCTGAAATATTCTTTAAACCCCAATTCTTTTAGCTGATATTTAGTTTTTTTTGTTACATTTGGTGTATTTTCTATTTTATTTATTATTATTATTTTTAATTAAACTCTAATTCTTTTTGCTTCTATTTAGTTTTTGTAGTTAAACTCCATTTCCTTTTGCTACTGTTAGTTGTTTTTATGCCTTGCATCCTAGTGCATTTTTATGTTATGGCAGTGACTATGTACTTTTATGTAATGCATTATCATTTTCTCCTTCTTTACACTGTAAATAAAATAAGAGAAAACGTGTCCTGTGGTTTTACCGATTAGCTTTGAATGGATATGACAAAAACTACAACTCCCCTGCGGCATTGTGAGAGCTGCTCATTTACATGTAGAATCATGGTACTGTTGGAAATTTCTTATACTAGGATCTTTGCATTATCACCTGCTTAAATGGCAATATTTCGGAGCTACAGTTTGTAAAACTATTAACATTAATAAAACTATTTGAATAATTTGTCATTATTTCAAGATTTATTGAGAAACAAAACTGAAACTGTGTCTCAGGTCCTGGTGATGTGTTTCAGTTTTGTTTCACTCTGATGAAAGCAGTCTTTCATTTTCCATCTTTGCACAGAAGCATTTTCACTGGCTCTGCTCGCATTAGAACAAACTGCTTCCTGCCAAAGGTTTTAACAGCTTAGATTTCTCCCATGTTTTACTGGGGTGAAGTGAGCTCACTGGAGTGTGGTGGTGTAAATCTGAGGTCTGGGAATGGATTTAAAGACATAGCTGTCAGTGATGGTCTCACTGAGCTCTCTGTCACACACACCCTCTTGGCGTTTCTCACCGGAGAGGGAAAAGTGACTGTGGTTTTCCTGAATGGACGGAGAGGAACAGAGGTCAGTGGAGAAGGACAGAGAAGGACAGAGGCCAGTGGAGAAGAGGAAATGTCAGAGCTGCACAAGCGTGAGTTTAAAACTCATTGTAAGGTTTAGTACTCAACAAAAACATGTCCAAACACTTTTTTGTGGCCAAACACTGTTGGAACTTCGTCTTATCATTATTATTATTATTATAAATCTAATTTGATTTGTCTCCTTCTCATCCATTTTCTTTTTCTCCTTCTTCTCATCCTTCTTATTTCACCCATCCCTCTTCTTTATATGCTTTTCCTTTGTCTTCTTCACTGTCATTTTCCTTCCCCTGGTTCCTTATTTCTAATCATCTCCAGAATCTTCTTCTTCTTCTTCTTTCTCTTCTTCTTCTTCTTCTTCTTCTTCTTTTTTTTCTTCTTCTTCTTCTTCTTCTTCTTCTTCTTCTTCTTCTTCTTCTACATAAAAACACATCCTCATGGCCTAACTTTAAAGGGGATTTTAAGGAATTTCACATAATTTTGCCACTGAGAGGTAAACAGTCTGAGATGCTTAACTGTGAAATAGTTCCAGTTATGTTGAATAATGAAAACAGCAAAAGTGGACACATGGAGTTTTGTCGTGACACTGAGGTTGCAAAAATTATGCAATTATGCATTTATAGATATTATTATCCCAACAGCATTTGTTTCTTTTTTTATCCTATTAGATATTTTAGTGGTTGAATTTGACCTAGGACATCAATCTTCAATTAGAAGCATGCTTTTATGCCCAACAACTGTGTTTGAGTTTTAAATCAGCAAGACCACATAAGCCCCTGTCCCATCACTTCCACTTTCAATCGAGTGCTCTGCGGTGCAACACATACACCCTGGTTGGGGAGGCCGTGTCCCTTAGCTTCCCTTGCTTTTGGACCCTGTTCTGGCCTGTTACACATACTTCTGTGATACAATGCTTAGCCTAGTGGTAGTTGTAGACATGCTCATTTATTGTCATTTCAATATAACAGTCAACAGCTAACCCATCTGGTCTGATCCCAAAGAGGAGCTCCTGCTCATCAGACCAGATGGGCTAGCTCTTGGCCTGCACAGAATGTTAATGGGGTCAGAATACAGTGCACCATGGTTTTGGCAGCATGAGGGGAACCTGCTTAGTATTAATTTTAATGTTATGGCTGATCAGCATAATAATCAGTGTAACAACAGTGTAATGTCAAATACAGCAGCAATACCAACAAAAATATGTGTTTTTCAGGGTTCAGCATACAGCTAAAAGAGCGAATTCAGTTTCTCAGCAGTGGAAAGAGCCATGTGGTGCTTGTGTCTGAGGTGGGGACGGTGTGGGAGTGGCGTTACTCTGAGCATTCTGTCAAACCCAGGTGGGTCTACTTTTAACTATAGTGTCCTGAGTACAGTGGTATGTACCGAACAGTGATAAATCCTCTAGCTGTGATCCATGTCTTCTGTTTGCATGTATAGATCCTTCAACAGCTTGACTAACAGACAGATTTCTCATGTGGCATGTGGAAGTGCTCACTCACTTGTATTAGCCAAAGGTATAGTTATGATATATGCAACTGTACCATGGAACTAATATTTCCTATACAGATATATCTCACTCTTACTGTAGCGTCACTGTTTACCTATCATTTCTTAACAACCCCTCATATTCCCTCCTAGATGGTCATTTGTTCACCTGGGGTCAGAACTCCTGTGGTCAGCTAGGCCTAGGGGAAGGTGAGCCCAGCTCTTTGTCTCCTCAGCCCCTCAAGTCTCTAAGTGGGGTCCCCCTGGCTCAGATCAGCGCTGGAGGAGACCACAGCTTTGCCCTTTCTCTCTCTGGAGCTGTGTTTAGCTGGGGCAGGAATAACACTGGACAGCTGGGCCTGGGGGACAGGGAAAGTATGTGGTCATTTTTCTTAAGGGTGCACCAATATGGGAACCATTTGCTGACATCCAATATCTAATACTTTTCATATACAGGTCTGCCAATGTTAATACCAATGCCAATGCATTAACACAAAAAATATGTTGAAATTTAGACTCCACCTGGGTTTGCACTATGAAAAATGTATTTCTGTAAGGTTGCAAAGGCAGTAAAAAGAATAAACTGCAGCTATTTCAGGCACCAAAATGCTACACTCTTCTGGAGAAGAACAAATACATAATCAAATATTGGTCTGAATTAATTATTTAAAATACAGGCCTCACACTAAATAAGCACAAGGAACACAATAGCACGTTTCCAGTACTTTCTGCTAGCTAAAATGGCTAAAATGGACCAAACTGCAAGCATATTTAAAGTATGAAACAGCTGCTGTTTAGCACACTGTGTCATAAATGATTTACTTCCACTCAGTAGAACTTGAACTGAATTAAACAGGTTTCCAGTATTTAAATACAGTGCACATACATACAGTTTAGCCCAAATAAAACAATTAAACTGGTCAGTTTAATAAAAATGAGCTGATTCTAATCTTGGCCCATTCCGATGGTGCATCCCAAGTTCAGTGTTTTGTTGTAATTGCCTACAATTCATTACTGTAGAAATACTTCCTCCAGTCACGTGTGTATTTAAAAAATCATTTAGAATTCTGTCCTGTCTGTATTTGTTTTGGTTTTTCCCCATGTGCTCTCCCACATGTGTATGTTTATGTTCTAGCTCCGCCTTGTCCACACCTATATCTCCACCTTGTGCACCTGTTCCTTGTTTCTGTTGTCTCCTCCTTTGTCGGGTGTTCCTTGTTTGTCTCCCTTTATAGTCTTGTGTCTTTGTCACTTCTCTGTGATTACTATGCTGCTTGTCATCCGTTATCCTGTGAGTTCATCCTGCGAGAGGCCTGTGTGTCTGTTCCTTAGTCCTTTTGTTATATTATTCCTATTTTACTTCTGTCTGTTCGTCTGTTTAAATAAATCTCATTGTGTTGCATCCTTGCACTTGCTTCCAAACTACCACCCAACCTTACATTTTTATATTGCAAAGATTTCATATCATTTTTAATATCATTGTAACATCTGAAGTCTTCACCCCTACCGTATGCATTGGCCGTGTACCATGAACCCAGCTGTATCTGTCTTAACTGAGCTTCATTTAGACATTTGTGCCCTCATTCTGTTGTTGCAGATAGATATGTTCCTGTCTGTGTACACAGCCTAAGTCTGAAGAAGACAGCGTTTGTCTCGTGTGGAGAGGATCATACTGCTGTTGTCACAAAGGTTAGATCTTTAGTCTTTCATTGTTTGCCAACGCTATCAGGTGTCAACCAGAGGAGGAGAGGTTGTGAGTCTTGGTTCCTCCCAAAGTTTCTTCCTCCAGCTTTAGGGCATTTTTCCTTGCCTCTGTGACCATGGCCTTGCTCGTTAGGGGCTAGGATTCGGATTTTGTAAAGTCTAAAATGTCAGTTGCAAAATGTGCTATATAAGTAAAATTGAATTGAATTGAATAGTATGTAGAGTACAGTCAGTGAGAATTTCCAGAAGCTTCACTTTTCATCAGAATACTGGAAAAAAATGTAAATTTGCTATTTTATTGGTGATATATTAATATATCGTTCAGCTCCAGTGTTACATTATTTCCTCTGCATTTTCAGGGAGGAGTGATGTTCACGTTTGGGTCCGGTTGTTATGGGCAGCTTGGACATAACTCACTTAGAGATGAACTTCGACCGCGGTTACTGGCAGGACTCTGGGGCATGAAGGTGTTTCAAATAGCCTGCGGACGGTAAATGACTGTCTCAAAGTGCTGCTGCCTTATGGCAGTATGACCTGGACAGAGTGGGCATAGCATATACTGCTTTTTAACTCTCACTAGTTTTGATTTGCTTTGGACATCATATAGCAGTGGGTAATGTGTACGACTGCTCTCTTCAATTTGAGGTATCACACTCTAGCACTGGTAGGACCATCAAAAACTATCTACTCTTTCGGATGTGGAGAGCAAGGACAGCTGGGAAATGGAAAGAGGACTAATCAGTGTGTGCCACTACCTGTAGACCTGCCACCAGGTTAGTGCAATGGAACGGAATCAATGTATTTTCTGTAGTGAAAAGGTGGTTTGTTATGTTTGATCTCTAACCTCATTCTGGTGTTGAACAGTATGCAAACCTGATCAGACAGTGGAGAAAATTATCGCTGGAGGGAATTTGTCTGCTGCCTGTTGTCAAGTGAGCAAGAGTCTTTAGTAATGTTTTTAGATTTATTTAAGTCATATATTTATTTAAGATGTCATTTATTTTATTTATTTATTTTTTAAACTGTGGATATTGTCACAGGATGGTGAGATTATCTCAGCTAGTTCATGCAACGGGACATCAGTGTTGGATGATGAACTTATTGGCAAATGGATTTTAGACTGTGAAAAAGCAAAGGCATGGAACAGAGTGAAAAGGTATGGGTGAATGTGTGAATTGTAATGTTGTTTAGGTTTATTTTTAAACCTGAGGTCCTCTTGTGATATTGTTATGTATTTATGAACCAAAAGCATAATTCATTCTTACACGCTATTATTATTAATCAGGGTTTTTTTGTTACTGTGCCTTTAAGATTGGTTGAGCATTCAGCATGGGTGGGACAAAACTGTAGTAAGCTGAACAGGTGAACATATAAACCCATCAGCTATAACATTAACACCACCTGCCCAATGAGTAGGTCCCGCTGAAGCTGCTGAAACAGCTCTGACGCCTTTCTAGCAGAGTCAGCATTCACTTTTAAAACCACAGTATCTCTTCTGTAGGACCAGATAGGATAGCTTTCACTCCCCACATGCATCACGTAGCCTTGGGTGCCCGTGACCTTGTCACAAATTCACCAGCTGTTTTTTCTTGGATCACCTTTGGTAGGGACTAACTACTGCACACCTGGAACACTCCTCAAGATCTGCCGTTTTGGAGATGCTCTGACTCCTAGCTACCTAGCCATCACAATAAGACCCTTGTCAAAGTGGCTCAGGTCTATTTTACAGGTCCATTTTTCTTGCTTCCAGTACATCAACTTCAAGAACTGACTGTTCACTTGCTGCCTGCTTTTTTATATCACAAATATTAATTCCATCTGTGATGTTTAATTTGATTGCAGCTTAATTTATATTAATTTACTGTATGGACTAGAGAGTGAAAAAAATCAACATTACGTTTTCCATGATATTGGCTCTTCACACACGCTGTGTTAGTAGTATTAGTTGAAGACCATGTTTCTTAGTAAGGGATGGAGTGGGACATTTAGACCAGGACATCAGGGTAAACACTCCTACCTCACATTTTACTTAAAGCTTATGGCTTTTACAGTTAAGAGAAACATTTGTACGCTGGACCAGTTTGACCTACACAGCTCACAGGGAAACCATTACCAGCCTTGAATATTTCCTTGAGGCATTCAGTCCCATGCCAAACTGTCCTGTACTACAGTGAATGCCATTCTTAGGTTTTTTGTATCTCTTTTTGCCACATTAAATTATTTCCTGACACTGTAGCACAGAATACTATATAAAATGACCACTTAAACATTAATGCAGAATGTAAACGTTGCTCACTGCACAACTCACCATGTGTAATTAATTATGTAACTTCTTTTGTATGATTTGTCACATAGGTAGTAAGTAATAACCCTTCAATTCTAAGGCTTAATGCTGTCACTTTACACGCAAACCAGTTGGTGAGATTATTGCTTTCTCTGTCTTTGTAGGGAAATCAAGAGAATGTTCTCGTCTGCATCGTGCATCAACGGCAGCTTTACTGACAAAAGGTATGAATTTGGGCAATATTTTCCAGTCCAGCTCCTGGAGACACACCGTCCAGCACATTGTATGTTTTTCCCCACTAATAACACAACTAATCAGTTAATGAACAGCCCCTCAGTGGGTGGAAAGGGGGGTGTTAAAGCAGGTAACATATCTAAGTGTGCAGGACAGTGGGTATCCAGGACCAGAACTTGCGAGAACTTAGAGGAACTGTTGCTTTTTTATTCAGATTTAATGTATATAATTGTTTCAACGTATTAATCACTAATGTTTTTCACTTATCATCAGCAGTGATAATCATTATAAAACATCTGAAGGTTATTCTGGCCTGGATTTGTCTTTGGCTCGCCTTGCTTTTGAGAAGCTAGCCAAAAAACAGAAGATTCTATCAGAGGTAAGGTACCGTTGATGAAACGTGTTGATTCAGTTTTATTAAGTAATGTCAGAGGATTTTTATTTCCTCACAGGTGGAACATGTTGTGGAACGGGACCTGCTCCCATCTCTGGGCTCCACTGCTGCAGGTGTTGAAGCTCTAAGAGTTTACCTCATCCTGCCTGAGCTCCTCAGAGTGCTGAACAAAGTACTGCATCTCACACAGCTCACTGTAGCGCTGGCTTCTGCCATTTTACGCCTGGATCCGGAATCACTGAATGTCTTGCGTAAGTGCCCATTTATTACATTTACTTGATTCAAATGTACATCATGCGTTGCAAATCTCAAGTTTCACCACAACTCAGTACGATCCAATTATTTTAACAAATAATACAATTATTTTCAATATCTTCATATTTGTATCAATGTGATTTGGTTCAATGTGATTCAGTTCAATGCGATTCGGTTTGATGCGATTTGCTTGATTCGGTTCAGTAGTGTGGTCTGCAGTGAATATAAACTATGGTGAAATTTTAAACCATCTGCTACATCCCTGATTATGATAAATGGCTCAGAAAATGAGTGAATGAATATATCAACACAGTTATTGCCAACAGTAAAAATAGTTAGTAAGTTAAAGTAAGTAAAACTTATTTCTAGCGCACATTTACACTGACCAAAGTGCTGTACATAACAACAGAATAAGAAAAAAGAAAAAGAATAATAATAATAATAATAATAATAATAATAATAATAATAATAATAATAAGACCTGAAGGACGCAGGTTCGAGTCCCAGGCCCAGCCACTACTGAGGTACCCCTGAGCAAAGTACTGTCCCACTACACTGCTCCCCGGGTGCTGTTGGTAGCTGCCCGCTGCTCCACGTGTGCATGTGTGATGGGTTAAATGCAGAGGTCACATTTCGTTGTGGTGCTTGAGTGTGTTCACAACGACAAAGAGTCACTTTCATTTCACTAATAATAATAATAATCATAAAAATACAACATGGACAAACACAAAAAAGCACAACAGAGGGCCAAAAAGGCCAGGCAGTACAGGTGTGTTTTAAGCCTTGATTTTTGAGGTATCCCTTATATCACGTGTCAGCTGATTCCACAAGATTGGAGCAGCAACCTCAAAGGCTCTAACACCTTTCTGCTTAAGACGGGAGTGGGGTATGTGCAGGAGACCCTTAGTTGTATACGTTACATATGAATCGTTCAGCGCTTCATCACTGATTCGTTGCCAGTCGAAGATCACTTTTCTTTCAATTATAATGAATACATTCTTTCATTCATCCCAGCCCAGAATTTGAACATACTAATGTTTGGTAAAATTTCTTCAGGAAGCCTGTGGACCAGGCTGCCCTATTCCTACTACAGAACCCTGGTGAAGACATTTCACTCTGTAGCTGCACACTTCATGTCCCAGATGACAGCTAAAATATGCAACTACTGGAAGGAAGCGTCACCTCCACTAAGTGTTCTGCAGATGCTGCACGATGTAGGGATTATAGCATTCTGTCTTTTTTTAAATTTAATATTATCAGATTAATATGTAAAAATTTTATGTCATATCAAGTTAATATGTAATGATTCAATGTCATTATCACATTATTATCTAATATAATATTGTTATTACATTATTATGTAATAATAAAATGTAATTTACAGATTATTATCTAATCATATAAAGTCATTATCACATTATTATCAAATGATATAAGGTAATTATCAGATAATTATCTGACGATTTAATGTCATATTACAACTTTATCTGATGATTTAATGTCATATCACATAATTATCTGATGATTTAATGTCATATTACATAATTATCTGATGATTTAATGTCATATTACATAATTATCTGATGATTTATTGTCATATAACAACTTTATCTGATGATTTAATGTCATATCACATAATTATCTGATGATTTAATGTCATATTACATAATTATCTGATGATTTAATGTCATATTACATAATTATCTGATGATTTAATTTCATTTCACATAATTATCTGATGCTTTAATGTCAAATCACAACTTTATCTGATGATTTAATGTCATATCACAATTTTATCTGATGATTTAATGTCATATCACATAATTATCTAATGATTTAATTTCATTTATTGTCTGTGCAGATTAATAGTCAGAGAGTCACACGGCTGATGGATGAGCGTTTCTACATTAAGGAGCTCACTGCTTTTTTTGGCTCAGTAAGTTCTAAGATCATTCCAAATCAGTAAGATGTGAAAGTGATTATTGGTCATTATGAACATATTTAAGCACCACAACGAAATGTAACCTCTGGATTTAACCCATCACACGTGCACATGTGGAACAGGGGGCGGATATCAACAGCTCAACCTCACTGGTGCCCTGACCACTAGGCCTCCACTGCCCACTTCATAGATTTAAAGACGTTTCCACATGCCACATTATTATGTTCATGTCTTTTCTTATGTTATTCTATTGGTCTAATTTTGCAGTGAAGCTAAACACATAAGTGAGCTGGTACGGCTGAGCCCTTCCGCTCTAAAATAAAACAGGCTCATCCTTTAGCATTCACTGTACTATCCATCCATCCATTTTCCAACCACTTCTGGAGCCAATCCCAGATGACTGTGGGCCTAAGGCGGGGTACACCCAGGACAGGAGGCCAACCCATCGCAGGGCAACACACAGACAGACAACCA
>JBBPDA010020475.1:0-15863 GCA_037974385.1 Arnoldichthys spilopterus | reverse complement strand
TAAATACTTTTTAAGCCAAGCAGCACCAACTGCTTTACAACATGCTAGAGTTGGATGTCTCAAGACCGGTCTTGGTCTTGTCACAGTCTCGACGGTTTTTGGTCTTGGTCTCACTGTCTTGGTCTTGCTGTCTCAGATTGACATAGTGGTTGGGAGATTTGGAGCCAACAGTATGCATGACACACAGCGTAACATTCGATAATGCAGCATTAGTGATGTGTCATGCGCAAAAGCATCGGCTCTAAAAGCCAATGCTTTGTAGTGAATCAGAAGAGCTGAACTCCCATCGAGTGAAATCCGGATTTTCCTTCGCTCCTCAGCTCTCACTCTCAGAGGCTCAGCTCTGCTCCAAATTGTGACCAACCACATGTGAGGATGGAGGATAATACCATTATGTGAAAACAGAGAGTGTGAGAGACGTGACAGTCAGGTGGAGCGTCTGTCTGTCCCCTCAGTCAGTGAGTGAGACAGTAGACAGCGGTGAGGAGGAGAGTGCGAGTGCGTCGCAAAAACACGACCCGTAAACGAAGCAGCATCTGGCTGCAGTTTAAAGATATTGGGAATAGCAGAACACAGCATTCACTGTAAAATGAAAATAACAGTAAGAGCAGGTTCCACCACAAATCTGCACAGACACATCAGTTTCTATGGCAATTATAAAGCCTTCTCATAAAAACACTAAATGCAAAAGGGTTTATCAACACACAAAGCATTCATATTTGCCAAGTTAGGCTAAAATATGAGGCTACAGATGATAAACTAAGAAGCAATGCCACAAGAGCCGGCTATTGTTCTTGCCATACTGAACAACAGGCTTGATATCACTGACAGTGTGTTATAATCACATGCCACTGCAGAAATCAAGATGTCAGAATCTTTTAAGCACTTGTCCTTATTCTTATTAATGCACAATTTGATGTGCAGTTTGTATTGGTATATAATATTTGTAATTTGCATTTAATTCATGCGACGTGTGCGCATGTCTTTATATTGTTTGATTACAGTATTTTACTTAAAATTGTTTGACTAAATAAATGTAACCATTGACTTTTAATTAACATCTGCATATCATGTTGTGTTGAGTTAAGAGGCCTAATACATTTCAGGGAAGTTGATATCATACAGTGTACAGTGGCTACTACTATTACAATGGGACATGATGCAATTTCAAGTTTATAATTTTGTATCTTTAATTTGACGTTACAATTTAATCTACAAATGAAGTATAATTGAAATCAGTTACATATTTCCCATTCTTTAGACAGTTGTTTGAGGTGTTAGCTGTTTTTTCAGATGACTTTGGGACCAGTCAGTACCCGTCATGTTAGTCCTCAACAGGACAGAAAAGTTAAGGGAGTCTTTGTTTTTTGGTCTTGGTCTCAGTCTTGGTCTCGTCTCGACTTTGTCTTGGTCTTGACTCGGTCTGTCTTGGTCTTAGTCTTGGTTTTGTCTTGATCTCGATACCCTCTGGTCTTGGTAGTGTCTTGGTATTGGTTTAGACAGTCTTGACTACAAGTCTACAACATGCTAAATGAAAGCACTACAAAAAATTGTTCAAATAAAGTACAAAATATAGAACAAGAACAAAATAAAAAGCATATGTAAATTTACAAAAGACAATATGGAAATATAATCAAATAAAACAAAACACAGCTCATAAAATCTGATATAAAAATTATATAAATAAATTGGTCAGCATATTATTAACTCTAAGCTTCTATAAAAGCTGAATGATAAAAATTAGTTTTTAAAGCAAAGGTGGCCACTGTGTCAGTTGACCTCATCATATGAGGTAAGCTGTTCCAAAGTCTAGGAGACATCACTAAGATCCATCAGCATATTATATAAATGCATATATGATTAGTCTGCTTGTGGCGGTCTGCCATTATCAGAAACCAAGTTATGTGAATCATCTGGAACAGAAAATCCTATTTAAAAATTTAACTGCTTTCATGGTGTGAGATGCCGGTTGAAGAGCAAAAATCTATTACCCTTTTTTCCAAATAAAATCTTTATTTACACTTATAATAATTCAAAACTTTGAAAAAATAATAACGATTTGATCTTATGTCAGATACTGCAGCTGGTTAGCATGCTGTAGGTGCTACTCTGCCTGATGTTCCCAGATTAAATTTCATTTTCAGTTTTTTGAGCAGTTGTAAAACTAGGAATACATGTCAATAACTCATGATTCACCCCTCAGAAATTTCAGTTTGTCTATGAACTTTGTTCATGTTTGACCCAAGTGAGATCTTTCAGATATGTGACAGCATCGCATGCACACACTCTAACTCACATGACTACTTTTACTCTCAGTCTGTTTCCCACACACAGCCTCTATTCAAATGTTCAAGGCTAATCGAAGAAATGTAAATTACTTTTATAAAATAATTAATTAAAATGTTTATTAATTATTAGTATTAGTAATTATTTTAATAAGTAGTAGTGATAGTAGTAGTAATAATAATAATAATAATAATAATTGTAATTATAATAATCATCGTTTTTGTTGTGGTTCTTTCTTGGTATCAGTTGTTTAACGACAAGGGAACCAACCACAATCTCAAGTTCAGTATCAGTGGACAGGGCGTAAACAAAGAACCAGTAGGTGTGTTCAGCATCAATGACCGGACTGGAGTGGTCTTTGTGCACAAGACTATAGATCGAGAAGTTTACCCAGTGTTCCTGGTGAGTAATTTTGCTCATCTTGTTTTGCTGTACTGTTTACTAAAATCTTAAATGTCACACTATCACTGCAAATAAAGCATCACTCAAGACAGGACTCCAACTAACACCCTAAGCATACATTTTTATCAGAATTTTTTACAATTCAAGGAACCCTGATATCCAAAAAGCCAAATATATTTCCCCATTTTCTTTAATTCAACTGCATCTATTTCCCCTCAGTAGTTAGGTTTCCCTCCAAGTCACATGAAGCTCCACCCACATGTTTTTGAATGCAGCAGACAGCATAATGTGCTCGGAAGAAAACCTGCATTGGCTAGTGTCACATCTAGGGATAAGGGAAAGCGAGGACCACCTTACTCACTCAGAGAAAGAACAAGGAGAGTTATTCTGAGAGATAGAGGGAGAAGGAGAACCACCCTACTCACTCAGAGAGAGAGAGAGAGGACAGTTATGTTGAGTGAGGAACATTGTGAACCCTCTGATTCTTAAAAAAATGATACAAAATTAAATTGCTATAACCATCTCATTGCCTCCCTTCGTTAAAAATTAGGTGGAGTTTGACGTTATGGATCGAATAAGTGGTGCTGTTCTTGACAGAACTTTATCATTCAACGTAGCTATAAAAGATAAGAATGATAATGCACCAGAGTTCTTACCTGCCTATCTGCATGCGGAACTTCCTGAAAACACAAAAGCAGGTCAGGTTTGTGCACTTCACTGAACCATACACATATCAACTGCATCAGAGCATTTCGCTCCAGTATGCACAACTTTTTATGTAATGTTGACAATCCTGTATGTAATATTAGGGAAAAAATAAACAAATACATAAGCAGATAAGGAGAATCTAGACCTGAAAGATAAAACTATAATAGATAGTATGTTCAAGTTGAATCCCTCAGATTTTTTTTTATTTCTCTATAATTTGTGTTTTGGATGTAAAATAGTTTGGTGTGAAATGGTTCAAACTGGTATTTGTTTACAGTGGTAGTGAATGGAACAAGACATCACATCTTCAACATAAATATAGCTATTTGATTTCCTCTCCAATCCCCTCAGTGGTGCTCCTTGTGTCTTCTGAGTATTTCATTTGATGGTTGATTATGGTACAATGGCCTCACAATGCCCTGCATGTACCCTTCTATCACAAGGAGTTTGGTTTTAGGCCCAAAAGCATCTCATAGTTTTGGTAAAGAATTGATAAAACATCAGGCAGATAAGGCATTAGGCAGCATCTTCATAACCATATCATGGAAGAACTTTCTGTAAGGGAGCTTTTAGAGGAACCAGATGTCTTGTGAAGGTATGTAGGTACATGTTTCTCCAAGTCTGTACTTGCCCTTCACTAGGTTGAGACTCTGTTCATGAAACAGCAGAATGAAAAAAATAAAACCATTGAAATCATATTTAAGTATTAACAGTATGTTTCAACAGCAAAAGAAATTACACATGTAGTGAATTAAGAGTTTATTTAAAGTTAATAAAGAGGTCCTATGTGGTTTGAAATGATCTTACTTTTATTGTACTAGTAGAACTATCCTGACCTCTGTCCCCTCTGGCTGTAACAGGAGTGCTCCCAGTTTCTCTTCAAGCTAAGGACAATGATGAGGTAAACAATGACAACTCTCGCATCACCATAAGCGTGTTGTCTCAGGAGCCTCCAACCCCAGTTATTTCACTCAAAACCATTTCCCGTGATACGGACACCAACACAATCGCACAGCTTGTCTTCAGTGGATGCTTTGATTATGATGTGAGTGTCACAGCCCACAGCAGCAAATAAATTTAACACTTACCTACAAAAATGTGTATTAACACTTTCTTGTCTTGTGTGCTCTAGAATGCAAAGACTTATAAATTGCTTTTTAAAGCCGAAGATCATGGAAGCCCCCAGCTCTCCTCTACTGCCACTGTCATCATTGACATTACTGACTCCAACACACACATGCCTGTGTTCACTTCTACAAAGGTGAGTCTGTTCAAATTGTTCAAATATTTGGTCTGATTATAAAAAGAGTGGTCACCACTGACTATGAAGTCAGTGCTAATTGGTGACTGTTTGCTTTTATTGACATAACGTATTACAACATGGGTGCATATACTGCTACTTAACTAATAATTAATAAATAAACTAATACTGTTAAGGAAATAATAAAAAATATACATGAATGACTAATGGAGCAGTATATAAATTAATAATTAATCAATTAGTGTTAAACATTAAATATTAACATATAAATTATAATTTATTATATTTATTTCAGGAATTTTAATATTTCTGTAAAGCTGCTTTGTGACAATGCCCATTATTAAAATCATTATACAAATAACATTGAATTTAATTGAATTGTTAACCACATGCTATCAAGCTTAGCTGGCGCTGATTGGTGTCAGTATGAAAATGTTTGAGCTCCTTATTTTTAAAATGAAGTTCCCATTATTACCAGTTGGTAGAACGCTCCCGGGCTGTAGGTGCTGCCTTCTCTACTAGCAAATGGGCTGTTTGTTTGGACGTGGGTGGGGTTTAAGCTCTGAATGGTAAAATCTAACCTAAGTGGATCAAACTGAAGCCTATTATGTGCTGCTGCCTTTTGTTGTTTGTTGTTTATGACTTCTGACCTTCAGTAGATGTCAGTGGATGCTTGCTGTCCAGCTTACTTAATACTTGTAGTACTTTATATATTACTATATAAGTGCATCTGTCCAGCTGTCTCCATTTCTAGCGCCCTCCTCTCCCCACCAGAGTAATAGCCAGTATATATGCTGTTGGAGCTGCTGTTCAAATGAAGTCCAGTTCTACAGTATGCAACAGTTACTAATGTTCTTCGGTCTGAAATATATGTAAACAGCTACATTGACATCTCTTGGTTCAGTATAATGCTCAGGTTATGGAGATGGAAACTGACAAAGAGATTTTAAGGCTGGCTGTAAAAGACAAGGACAACCCCAACACTCCAGCATCTAGAGCCGTGTACAAAATCCTAAAGGGCAACGAGGAAGGCAACTACAAGATTGAGACAGACCCAAAAACCAATGAAGGAGTGTTAACCGTCATCAAGGTAGATTTTATTCATTTCCCAGTGGCCTAGTGTTAAGTGTACAAGCATTTTGTAAAAAAAAACTGAAAGATTAACATTCTGTCTTGCTAGAACAAAAACTCAGATCAGCCACAGCATTAATGCCAATGACAGGTAAAGTGAAAAACAATGACTGTCTAGTTATTTTATTACAATGACACCTGTCAGGGGTGTAGGATATTTTGCAGCAACTGAACAGTTAAAGTTCATGTGCTGGAAGCAGAAAAAATGGAAGGATGTGGTCCACTTTGACAAGGGCCTTATTGTGGTGGCTAGATGGCTGAATCAGAGCATCCCCAAAACAACAATTCTTATGGAGTGTTCCAGACACAGTGTGGTTAGTACCTACCAAAAGTGCTCCAAGAACCACTGGTGAATTGACGACAGGGTCATGGGCACCCAAGGATCACTGATGCATGTGGGGAATGAGGGCTAACCTATCTGGTCCAAGTGAATGCTGACTTTGATAGAAAGGTGTCACACAGTGTACCACAGAGCTGTTTTGGCAGCATATGGAGGACCTCATCAATATTGGGCAGGTGGTGTTAATGTAATGGCTGATAAATTTAAACTTGAGCACGATCTCTTCATAAATATGTTTTATAACTGCTGTATATATATTTACACATTGTGAAATTGATCTAGAATTCAAACACAATGTCTTGACTGAAAAATGTACCTAGAGCTCATAGTACTTTATGTTTCTGTAAATATTTATATCCACATTTTACAGGGGAAGGATTATGAGAGGACAACTCTCACTGAGCTGGAAATAGCAGTGGAGAATGAGGAGCCATTGTTTGTATGCATTGATGGAAAACCAGCAACTCCTGAAATGCGATCTTCGAGAAAACCCAACACTACTAAAGTTGCTGTCAAAGTCATTGATGTGAATGACCCACCAGTGTTTCAGAAGAAGGTTCAGACAGTGTACAAGAAAGAGGAATCAAGTCCTGGAGATGTGCTATATGAACCTGTTGTCAAAGATGTGGACTCAGACCACGATAAAATCAGGTGGGTATGAAAAGTAGCTGGAGTTAATTTAGTTCAACAGCGAATAGTGCAGCTCAGTTTACCTGTGGGTGTGGCATGGCAGTTTTTAGCCTCAGGATGTTTTCATAGACAAGAACCTTGAGAATGCACTTTAGATGATGCGTTAGATGATGAGTTTAACTGTATGAGTCATGAAGATTACACTGGATGTGTCTTTATATTTTGTTCCAAGGTACGAGATAGCAGAAGACCCAGCTAAGTGGATAACCATTGACCCAAAAACAGGCAAAGTCACATCAGTGAAGAAGATGGACCGTGAATCTCCATACGTCCACAACAGCACCTACACCGTAGTACTCCGAGCAATAGACAATGGTACACCGTCATATCAACTTTTATTCCATTGCTTGTTCTGTTTATGGTTATATTAGAGGTTCTATAGTGGCTGTTCCACTGCATGGTACTGACTCTACTTGACTCCATGTGAAGTTTTTTTTGGTACTTTGTGCCCTGTCCTTTTTCCACTGTAGTAAGTACCACCTCCATGTAGCTGGTATCATCACAAAAAACTGTTGTTGCATTTTCTTCAACACAACAAAGCTGCAGTGGTGAATGTTGCAGGGATCATGTTCTTGATGTAGTGCTGATTCTCACCGACCAATCAGAGCTATCTTGCATCCCATTTGATCCATAATCAGCTCTCTTGAAGCCACAACTAAGTGGATATGAAAAATAATACCAGGTGTAAGGTAAAAGGTATACTTGCCTAATGGAAAACCGAAAAAGATAGAGAGGTAGAGTCAAGTAAAGGAGAGTTGGTACAGTGCAATGCAAAAGCAAGTGACTTCTTTTTGAAAAGACATCTTTGGAAATGTCCAGATATCTGTGGAAATGCAGCAAAAATTAAGCAAAATAAATAGAAAGTAGATAAGATTCAGAATGAATTATGATAGGCTAAAAGCCAGTTATTAAAAGAAAAACTGCATTCCTACAAAATAGAGATTGTGCTGTGTATAAGCATCAATGATTTATAAATTAATTATCAAATGACAGATGTTTTGTTTAGCACAAATTGCTTTCTTCATCTTTGTCATCTAGGGGAGCCTCCAGCCACAGGGACAGGCACTTTGCTGATCCACCTAGGAGATCTAAATGATAACACTCCCCACTTGATCTCCAACAGCTCCATCTTGTGTGGGAATAAGGTTGACCGTGTAACTGTAAAGGCAGAGGATTATGATGCACCTCCATTTGGGGGACCCTTCTCCTTCTCTATCGGGAGTGATGATAAGGAATTATTGAGCACATGGAAGTTTAACCCAAGCACAGGTGAGGAGAATGGATATTTAGGGCCAACATACATTTATTTTGGTTTTTAAGATAAGACTCTCCCAAACATTTTGATAAATCAAGGCTGCTCCAAAATTGCGCAACTGTCTAAACTTTGGGTCTATCATCAGGAGATTACGAGTTTGACCCCTGGTGGTGCAGCTATCCATAACTGGCAGTCCAAGAGAGCACAAATGGATGCCCTTCCTCTACCCCCCATCACTTAAAGCAATGTTAGCCAGCACTGGTTAGCTGATGTGACAAAATTGATAGTCAGTGTTTTCCTTCAAACAAATTATACTGAAAGTGACTACTTGTCATTGTGAACACACTCAAGCACCACAGATGTGACCTCTGCATTTAACCCATCACAGGTGAAGCAACAGGCAGCTATCAACAGTGTAGTGGGATGGTACCTTGCTCAAGGGTGAGAGGCCCAGGCCGAGACTTCACAAGGGCAAGGTCCAAATCACTAGGCCACTGTCCACAGTGGAAAGATATTGCTTTAGTGCCGGTTCGAAAAAATATGGAGTTTCATATGATTTGGAGAAAGCATGTGGTGTTGGTGGCATCATGTGATTGTTGAGTTGTAGCTAGTGAGTGGAACTGGAGACTAAAAATAAAAAAGGACTGTGAGGCATTCTGTTATCTGTCCTAATATGGAGGCAGTTTGTATGTATGGCCTCATTAAAGACTAAGATGACTGCAATAATGACTTGAGACAAGATGTCTCGTCTCTTTTGTTCACAGTCAAGGTGATTGTGTGTGGAATACTCATGATGTATTTCCTTAGCTGAGGTTGTGCCACTGTGAATCTGGAGTAAGAGCTATTACACTAGTTGCTATGGGCAAAAATTACACCAAGTAGGTATAAAAGGAGTAATGCATGTTTCTGCCGCAGGACCTGAATCCTCGTTGATAAGTCTGAAAAGTCTTCCATATGGGAACTACTCGGTTCCGATGCAGATTGAGGACCAACAGGGGCAGGTTGGAGAGGATGTTCTCGAGGTGACTGTGTGTGACTGTGGGGATCATGATGTGTGTCGAGGCCTTCTGCCTCGCTCTTCCAACCTGCATGGAATAGCAATAGGAATCCTACTGGGATCGTTGCTATTAATGGCCCGTAAGTCTCTTCAGTAAAAAGTCAAATAGTTCACATGCAAAGCCTTGGTTTTTTAAATTGTAACACCTACTTTTACTCATACTGGAAAGTCACCAGCAGAAGTGTTTTAACTTGCTTGATCAGAACTGATGGCAAACAAACAGTTACATTCCAAACATGTGAGGTGGATGCAGATCAAACTTATCTTTAATCATTGAAAACATGCTTCACAATGCGATTATGTTTTTCAGTTCTGCTCTGCTGTTGTTTTATCTGTGAGTATAAAGCGAAACAGTTTACACTTAACCTCCAAGATGAAGGAAACCAAACACTCATTAAGTATAATGAGGAAGGAGGGGGATCACTCGCCAAGGTATGTCTGTGTTGATTAACCTAAAAACCTTGTGAATTTGCATACTTGTGGATTGACATTGTCTAGCACTGCCCACAAATGGCTATAACAAGTTTAGGGCTCACAAAGACACTAGGTGATTTTGGACTAAAGGAACTTTTCCATAGTTCATAGAACTGCTGGAGAAATCTTTGCCTTTTTTGTGCATCTGCACCACAGGAACTGAGGATGATGAGAAATTAAATTCTTAGAACATCGTTTTGAGGAACTTTTTTAGCTTTTACTTCAGAGTAGTTACCAGACCAAGTGGAACCATGTGTGACACAAGTGTGCAATGAGTGGTCCAAACAAAAGTGTTTTGTGATTGTTTCAGGTGAAAATGTAGCACAATTGGTCTCAAGTGTCTGCCAAGGCATCTGTTTCACACCATGGCTATAAATAAGTCTCTTTATATTTTAAGTAAATCATTATTTGTTTACTTGTTCTTTTAATTTCCCCACCCCACGATACACTAAACCCATTCCATGCAACCACTCTATTTTAAATCCCATATTCCACCCTAATACCTTATTTTTCCTCACCCTACACTTTCCTTTTCTATCCTACCTTACTCTTCACCCCTCCTGTGCTTTACCCAGCTTTACCATATCCTTTTTTTATACTCCACCTTAAAATAACTTACCCAGCTCTACCATGAACTATCCTAATATACCCAACGTGTCTTGGTGTACTCTTTTCTGTGTTGTCTTTGCACCTTTTATTGACAGAGGTATTTAAAAATGATTTTCAAAGAGCCTAACAGTGTTAATAATAAATACCAGCTTTGACAGCTTCCAATAAGGTTTTCAGTTAGATCACAGTACAGAGACTGTACTAGTAAAGGTACAACAATGCTCAGCATGGCTGATCAAAGAATACTTACGGACAAATAAAAAAAACTGGAAAGATCTTTCTGGAACAGGCATAAACTGGTTATTTTAATCTTTACATTTTTCCATTAGTTCAAGTCTAAATAGTGTATTATTACTATGCAGATAAAACACAAATTTACATAGCTGGTTCCCCAAATGGCTGCAGGCCTATAGAGTCTTTATACAAATGCACTGAGCACACTCATTACTGGATGTATTTCAACCCTACCCTACCATTTCTTGCCCTAGACTGCTCAAAGTTTATTTATCCTATCATACATTATGCTGTTCTACCTCAGGGGTGCCTAGTTTTGGTCCTGGAGGTACAGTGTTCCTTACAGTTTGGTGATCCCCCTGCTCAAACACACATGGTTCTACTCACTTGTTCATCGACAGGTTTAATGAGTGTGTTTGAGGGGAAGAACTACTAAAATGTGCTGGATACCAACCCTTAAGGCCTGAAAATGGGTACCCTTACCCTACCCTTTGTTACCTTACGTAACTTATTTTCTAACTTATCCTATGTTACCTTATCCTACCCTACTTTACTTTACCTTACACTCTTATCTTCCCTCTCATTTTAGGCTGAGCCACAATCAATAGTATATCCTACCAGCAACATTGGTGACCTGAAGTCAGGAATACAGGTTTGTAAATATGTAATATTTTAATGGCTGTTCATGACTGACATGCTCTATATCAGAGACCTCCCTACACAGGCATTATAAAATTCACAGTTTGGAAACTTGGCAGCTGATTTGTGCTTGTAAGGACATTCATGCCTATCGGCAAGAAACTCTGCTAAGACTACTCCTGTAGTTTGATTCCTAGAGCAGGTTCTCATGCTACTGTCTACATTCATTAGAACTGCAAAATATTACCCAGACATACAACCTCACACTCAAATTAGACACCAAATTAGAATAACAAAGAAATCATCTACAAATGGAAATTTGAGTGTCTTACACTCATTAACTGACAATTGTTCTGTTTGCACAGCTCATGGAGTTCTCCAATGGATATAAAGATATAAATGGCACAGTGAAAAGCCCCACAAAAAGAACAGTAAGTTTCATTTGCAGAAAAGTAAAAACTGTTTGAGTAAATGAATGTTCATTATTATGGCCCTTAAAAAGAGTATAACATTACATTTGATTTTTGTTGCGACCTCTATTTGGGTCATGGTCATGCCATGATCTTTATATGGCATAATTTTGTAACTGTGAAATGTTCCATGTACTCTCTTTCTCTAGATGTCTGTAGGAGGTTTTCAGCAGACGGCTGAAGCTAGTGGAACTCTGATGAGCCAGGTGAGTGTCTTTAGGCCGTATCTTTTAAATATTTGCATTGGCATGCAGTGTGCAAAACACCAGGTGGCAAGCTGTGAGTGCATCCTACAGTTTCGCCAATAGAGTGGTGTGTGGGGTGAGAAAACAACACAAAATATTGAGGGTGTGTACGAGGGGGCATTGATCCAAAGTTTTAATGAAGGGGGTATCAATTCAGTTTTTTGTACATATTTTTTATTGCATTTGTTAGATATTCAATATAGACAATTTTAGAGGGGCTCAAGTGTCAAATGAGGCTTATCAACATATTAAAATATCAGCATTTCAATCAATTCAGCTAAATTTCACATTTTTCAAAATAACCTAAATATAAAATCTGTTTATGTAAAAATGTTTTAAGCCAGTATGTATATATATGCTATGCAAATGCCTGAAAATGGCTGTCCACCAAACTCTCCCAGCAATGATTCTCAATATGTTCATCCAACCAACCAACCAAAAAGTACATTATTTTCTTATAAATTCTTTAGCTCTACATTACTTTGAGCAAATTGCACTGTTTGTCTTTGCTCAAAGTACAACAGGGCAATAAATCTTTAAGGTTAAAAGTTCTTAAAGGTAGGCCTGTGTCTTCATCTCCATCCAGCAGAACATCTTTCTGCATGTTTGTCATCTAAATATGTCTTTATAAATATGTCTGCTTTGAAATAAGTTCACAATCACTGTTTTATAAGCTGTCTTTGTGTCTCAACAGGGTTGGGCTTCATCCAGGAATGACACATTCAGGGTAAGTTTTTTATTTACTGAATTATTTTCTGAATCAAAGAGAATTCTATTCTAATGAAAGCCAAATAAATTTCAATAAAATGTTTTTTTCCATGAACAAATAAATTTTATGTTGTTGTCCCAAATCGATATGCGTTTACTCTACATTGGTATAAATGAGTTATATTCGTACAGCAGTTTATTATTTAAGTGCCATTTTACTATTTAAGTTTCATGGTCTTTTTCATGGTGTGAAAGTTTTTTATAGAAATTTTGACAGTTTTCTTTAAATCAAATCATAAGATTTTATTTTACAAAATGTTTTTTTTTTTTGTAGATATAAGGTTTTATTATTACGGAGATGATATGACCCAGTTGGCCTGTTAACAGTCTAATTTAATTTGATCCTAATGACTTTATTTGTTCTGATGCTCTTTAATTTGTAATTCTAGAGTGGAACAAGTCGGTTCTCTAGATCTTTTAGCATAATGTCAGACTGGAACATAGAGGATCATCTTCTACGGGTGAGACTTATCTATCTTGCTATCTAGCTATTTGTCTGTATCCGTCTCAATGTTTTGATTAGGGTTATTTTAGGTCAAACTTCTCATATTAAATCCCAATGATCCTACACACTTGCATGTTGTGATTGGTCTTGCATTTGCATTATTGTTAAACAAGGAGAAAAATTACAGTGACTAGAGAGCAACTCTCTGCCACCATCTACTGGACAGACAGCAATATGTGCACAAAACAAAAGCATTTTGGCCGTGCTGTGAATTATGTCTGTGAATTGCTGATGACAATGGATTAGAAGCACAACCACTGACATTTGACTTTTCTTACATTTATTTGAAGTTGATTGTGACACTGGGGTGGAAAATACACAAAGCAAAGCCTGAAGACACACAAACAGTAAATTTATTGAAAGCTGATTAATGACCACATCCCTGCAGCAATCTGTTAGCTTCACTTTCTTAGCTTTACTTTCTTTGGCTTTGGGCAGTCTGTAAAAAGTTCACTTCTATTTCTTGCTATATCTGTTTGTACAGTCTGTCTCACAGCAGCTCTTTCCCATTTTAGATGGTTTGTGTTTTTTCAGAGCATTCGAAACACCTACTGTGAACCTTTACAAAACTCCTGTGAGTTCTAATTTCCTTTTCAGTATTGCTGCTAATTCTCTTTTTTTTGGTGCTTCATAACTGCAGAAGCTGTATGCACTTCCTGAAGGTCAGCTGGACTTCCCTGAGTGTCATCCTCATGAGTACAGTTACGAGGGAACTGGCAGTAAGTGCACATCTCTGGATGAGCTCTCCTTCGATGCCAGCGGGGATGATCTAAACTTCCTCAATAACCTGGGCCCAAAATTTCACACATTGGATGGGATTTGTCAGAAGGTGATGGAGGAGAAGAACGTGAAGAATGTGAACTTGTAAATTGAAAAATTGATTTTTAAAAAACATTTTTTAAAAAGGAAGGCATTTTTTTTATAGATTTTTGACATTTATAGGCAAAAACTAGACTTATGGTGACAATAGGGAATCTTGTAACATTGTTGGATATCTCTGATGATGAGCAATTATTTTCAACTTATTTTTCAATGGTCTACAGTTTGTGTACCCTCAAATGGGTTACAAATGCAAGTGTTCTTTTTATATCATATTTCATAGGAAAAAAATTTGTAAAAACTCATAGCAACTGAATGCAGTTTTGAACTGTTCATCAGAGTAGTGGACTTTTAGAGGTGCATATCCAGTCTCTGGATAGTGGTAAGTCTTCTGGAGCATGGCTGGGTAAACTGGCTCTGGACCATGTACAGTAATCTTGGGTGAGTGCTAACATTGCACTTCACTATGACCAGTAGGTGATTTCCAGAGAGTGGGGAGATTTCCTTTGTGAAATTGCACTGTTGTTTTAATTTAGTGGCTTTTCAGACCACTAATGACTATCCAGTAGCTTATTGGACGTGAAGAGAGTCGACCCCGTGAGTAAGCCGTCCTTCATAGATCAGATATATGGCGATCAGCCATAACATTTTGACCACTGACAGGTGAAGTGAATAAAAAAGACAACTGGTAACACTGGTGACAGGGTCATGAGCACGCAAGGATCGCTGATGCATATGGGAAATGAAAACTGGTCTGATCCCAGAGGAGCTGTCACACAGTGCACCACAGTCAGAGCTGTTCCGGCTGTATGAGGGGGACCTACTCAATATTCGGCAGGTGGTGTTAATGTTATCGCTGAATGGTGTATGTATCTAGGAGGTCTGTGATTTTATTATGTTTTTAAATGGTGTTACTATGCTCATCACTCAGCATTTCAATGTATAATAATTTGCTAATTTTAGGACCTTTTTCACAGAACATCTATCTGTCCATATTAATCTACCAAACTTTATGGGTTAGGGTTAAGTCTAAGTGGTCACTTTGCAACCCAGTGATAAGTCAGTCTACCCACCCACAAGTTCTGAAATCACACCAGTTGATCCTATTGGAAGCTTATGGTTGTGTTATTCTGAGAACAACACTGACTGGAGAGAAATTTTCTGCCTCCATCTACTGGACAGGTTCCCACATGTGCACCAGACAAAAAGCTTTGTATTTATCTTTCATTTAAACATGGACATTATTTCTGCTGAGACCAAATTCTTCTTCTAAAGAAGCCAAAACAATAAGTCAGTTAAGTAGTCAGCCCTTCTATCTGTGGAAATGTGGCCCAGGATACATTTATTTACACACTGCTAAAAGAATGTGGCCATATGTGGCCCAGACCACCTCTGAATGTGGCCTGATGTGAAATCATTCACACCTGTACTTAGAGCTGTCCACTTCGAACCAGATCACTCTCACTCTACAGACTCATTCGTTATGATAAAATTTATTTTTGGCAGATCTGTTTTTCTCAGGTCTGAGGGGGACTATATCATTTCTTTTGGAACTTTATACAAACACAGGTTTGCTATTCTTAGCCTTTTCCACTGCAGCTAATGTCAGAATGCAGTACTCTGTTTGACTAGTAGATGGCAGGATTGCATACACAGTACAAACGATTCACTGTTTCATTCATTGTTTCTGTTTTGTTCAAATACAAAATAAATTTTACTCCTTATTACATATGTTTATAAAGGATTTAGGGTTTATTAAAAAATGCTGACTCATATTTTTAAAATGTATTAAATTAACTCTCAATATAAATATATACAGTGGAGGAAATAATTATTTGATCCCTTGCTGATTTTGTGAGTTTGTCCAATAACAAAGAAATGAAAAGTCTCAGTACAGTATCATTTTAATGGTAGGTTTATTTTAACAGTGACAGATAGCACATCAAAAGGAAAATTGAAAAAATAACTTT
>JBBPDA010020455.1:0-13434 GCA_037974385.1 Arnoldichthys spilopterus | reverse complement strand
TTACATTCATTCTTTGGGTTTGCTTATAAATTAAGTTTACTTGGTTTTTTATTGGTTATTGTTTTTTTTTTTACTTCCTTTTCTAAATATTTGTTCTTTTGCTATGTTTATGTTTCATTAATTATTCTTAATCTACTTTAATTTATTCTAATTATCTGGAATTGAATATAGTGAAAATAAAACAATAGATTGTGATCGTGAATGACTTATGCAACTAGAAGGAAATAAAAATGGAAAATCAGTAAAAGATAAAATTAAGTTTTGAAATTGAATGAAAAAAAGGGACCAATTAGAATAGATAACAGTAAGAGTAGTGGACCCTCTAGGCTTTCTAGAAGTCCTGAATACATCAGTGACTGGATACGAGGCCATTGGTTACTGTCAGATGGGAAACGCAGACAGCTGTCAAGACTGATGGATAACAAAGATATCTGCTTCAAATTTTGTACTACATTTTCAATGACCATCAGGAAGCAAACTTGCCATTTTTTAATTCTATATTACGTTTTGTATAATCATTCTGTCACCTGCCTAAATTATTGGAAACCCAGTACTGCCTGGACAAACATGTTTGTGATAAGTCTATGTAAACTTTTGACCACAACTCTAGCCTGTTGACTATTGGCCTGTCTATCCAATCAATGTTCATTCCTTTCAGAGTGTGTAGTTAACTCTTAGCAGAGGTCTGGTTGAGCTCCCAAATTGCCTGAAAAAGCCTAAAGGCATGTGCAGAAATAACAGCCAGTCATGGTCTGTATGAATCTTTTTACATGGCACATTTTTACCTTTAATCGGTTTATAAAATTATTTATAATACTCTCCTAAATCGACTGAACTTCCAGTAAGTTTTTTTTATAACAAATTATAACAATCAGTTTGGGCCTTTATACAGATTAAAATTAAGATACTATGCTCCATAAAAACCCAACTAATCAGCGCATGGCTTGCTTGTATATCTTTTTTTTTTTTTTATTTCATTGATATGAACAATCTCTGTAGTTAAGTACCTAAATGTAACAAAGATGGTTAATCTTTGTAGAGTAAACTGTGCTTATGTACGGGTAGGTCAGCTTGTGTCAGCCAAAAAGGAGGAACTTGTAGCCATTCTGGATCACTTCAATATTCAGGTAAAGATTTATGCTCTTTTCACAAAATTACTATACACTGTTGTGTTCATAAGCCTTATTCATACTGCCTGTCACTTTCTTGTTTAGGTAGACAATCCTGTTTCAATCCTTACACAAGAAATGAGCAAACACTTCCTTCACTCCAAAGGAGAGGGGGACAAGTACAAAGTAAGTATCCAGTATTAAAAACTGTATTTTTCACCTGAGATTTGGAAGTACTCATAGGAATTGTGGGCTGGTAACAATATTAAGCAGTTACATTATTAAAGCCCAGGTTTCTAAACCATGTGCTCTTCTGGAATAAAATAAATACGTCTTCAAATATCATTTTAATTATTGATCAATTGTAAACTTTGCTTAGTGATGTTCTTTCTGTATCATAGTGCATGAATCCTTTTATCGGTACACCCTCAGGGTACAGACACAAACCCTACTACATATGCTAATTAGTGGTGGCCCTGATATTACCTGCAATCTGTCTAACATAAATATAACAGGCACTAATGAAAGATCCACTCAGAGTGTGTTTGGACCAGCTCTGAAAACACTGAGAAAGAAGAAAATCTCTCTGACTTGGGTAAAGCTGCTTCATGACATCAGTTGTAAATATGTTATTGGTGAATACGGCCCAAGGCCTGTGGTTCTTACACCCGTAAAGGTTCAGGGCCCTTGACACCTTACCATTTGTAGGCCATAAAGCCATTAAGCCAGACCCAAACAGGTCATTTTAGAAAAAAGTACTGTTTTTATTATTGTTTGATCCTATCTTAACTTACGCATGACCATGTCATCTCCTATCAAGGACACTCCGTTGTCACACTGTAAAGACCAGAATTTTCGACTCTGCTGCCCCCATGACACTCACAGATGGTTGAAACTGGTTTGATAAGTGGCAAACACAGTATGTCTGAACTGGTGTATAATCTCTGACTGATCATCATTCAGTGTGCTCAGAGACCTTTAATGCAGATTGAAGCTCTGTGCTCCTGATTTTCTGCCTAACCTTCTTTTGAGGATCCTCGATTGGGAGGATCTTTCTTCCTAAAGTCTTTTTTAATTTACTTTGAATTTGCCATTTCTCTCTTTTAGATAAAACATTTAAAAATAATAATAATGAAGAAATGTCGACACTCAGTAACATTACTATATAAATAAAATTTTTATTTCAGCTCTATATGAACTGAAAGTTCTGACAGGATGATGTGTCTTTTCTGCTAAAACAGTCAGTGGGGAATGTTAAAAAATAAATGCAGTAAGTACAACCAAAACATTTGCAGATGCACTTGATAAAGTCAGGTTGACCATGTATTGGGGTGTGTTTTCATTTTTGTGTACAATGATTTAATCAATTAGGGCATAATTATTTGCACCAGAAGGGCTAGAGTTCAACGCAAAGTGAATGTCTGGTTGGAGAAAAACTTTAAAATGGCAGAAATGTTGCCAAATTGGTAGAATAACACTTCTCTTCAAAAGTTTAGAATCACTTGTCTTATCAATAAATTACTTTTTCATTTTTTTATTTAGTTATTTTAAATGTAGTATCATTCAAATTTAGATTTAATGTATTAAATTAAAAGTACAAATACAGATTTTAAGAATTATGAAATTATAAATGTTAATAGTTGGTAGTTTTTCCTATGTTTTGTGTCATGAGATTTCATCTCCATTTTTAAAATATGAGGCCTTCTTAATATTAAATGTATGACTTTTACATGCTTTACAGCTGTGGGTCATTTTGAAGTCCACACACTGCACTTTTTACACATTTTCTTTGTCATATTTGTATATGCTAAGCATGCAATGAATAAGCATTTTCACAGTTTTCTGTCTATTATTTCTATATATTATCTACATACATGTCTATCAGAGACATTATTAGTTTATGTATCACATTTTCCAGCTTTTGCAAACAGATTCCAAATGCCAAAAAAAAGTCTTAAGCTTAACTGTATTGTATTTTGAAAAATGGAAATTTGCTTTATTAAAAAACTCTTCCTAATTTTAATATGCTTATCCCACACTTGTTTTCTGTTTGTATTTAAATTTTCAAACTGATGGAAAAAAACATTTAATGTTTAATTTAGGAAAATGTGAAATTTCCATCTAGTTGATATATTATTATAGTTACTTACTTTAGGTGTGGTATACTTTTTTGCTTCAGTGAGCAGGCTTTTTGAAGGTTTTAATGCTGTTTCATATGGGTCATGATGGCTTGGTAATGGGTTTAAGTTCAGTTTCGAATTTTCCATGCTGTTGTCTGGTCGATTCAGCGTACAGTGGTCTTTAAAATGGCAATAGGTGTGTTTGACCAGAGAAGCTAATAAATTACTAGGAAGAATTAGCCAATAAATTACTAGGAAGAATCACAGATAAGTAATCTACAAATATTTAAAGTTTCTATAGTAGAACAAAAGTTCTTGTTGGCTTGATAACTTATCCTACGCATGGTAAGCGTATGTATGCCTTTATGTTGTTCTTTCTGCAGTTCTTTATGAAAGCAACTCAGCTGGAACAGATGAAAGAAGATTATACCTACATTATGGAAACAAAGACTGTGACCCAGAATACACTAGATAAACATGAAGAAGTAAGTATTTGAAATTTCGCTTTTTAATTACTACTATTTATATAGCAGAGGACACCAACAACACAGCCAATATTGGGTGACAAAACCGCTTCAGATTCATAAATATAGTCTCAGAAACTGGACTGTGTGAGCAAAAAAAAAAGCACTATTCCTCTAACTTCAAACTGACCTGTATATAACGGTCACCATCAGTAATTGACCCTGTATCTGGCCTGTGATATTCTGTTAGCTATTGTCTGTTCTAATTTTTGCCTTATTAGCAGTGGTAGCCTAGTGGTTAGGACCTTGCCCTTGTGAACAGAAGGTTGCAGATTCAAGTCCTGGCCAGGGTACCATTGAGGTACTCTTGAGCAAGATACTCACTGCTCCATGTGTGCATGTGCGATGGGTTAAATGCAGAGGTTAAATTTAGTTCTGGTGCACTTTGTGTGATTTGAGTGTGTTGACAATGACATATGTCACTCTCACTTTTATGCTTGGCTGTAGCCTTAGCTTGGCTTTACTTTTTGTAGTAATATCTTTTGTTTTTAGCATCAGCTGTTGGCTTTTGTTATTGTTTTCTTTCTTTCTTTTTCCCCTGATCCTGCATTTTTCTAGTTATTTTTCCTGAGTTCAGAATGTCTATGTTAATATGTGATGTAATATACAGTGGTGCCTGGACCACTTGCCATCATTGATGAGACATTGAGTTCTGAACTATACCAGAGCATTCTAAAGGAAAATGTCAACACCTCTGTCTGTGAACTGAATCTCAAGATACAGTAAGTCATTCAGAAAGACAACAATCCTAAACACAGCAGTTGTTTTACCAGAATGGTTAGAAGAATGGTTAAAGAAGAATAAAGTGAATGTTCAGGAATGGCCATGTCAAAGTACTGATCTTCCATCCAATTTTGTGAAAACGCATCAACATTCAAGAGTTGAAGCTGTTCTGTACTGCTGGACTGAAATTCCTTAGAGTTCATGTATTGATGAGTATTCACTTACTTTTGCCACACACAGATGTTAATCGGAAATTTTTTTCAATAAATACGTTACCAGATATAATAAACAATGTGTTCATCTACTTTTAGGATGTTATTGAAATTCAAATGATCAGGTCAAATTCATTTTAAAGGGTTCACAAACTTTCAAGCACCACTTTATACATGAAAGGCCTACTTTTAGGCTCATTCTAGGGTAGTTCTTTAATGTTGTTATAACTTAATAGTAGGATTTTTGTAAAACATCTTGGTAAAGTTTCTGACGAAGAGCTTAGTAATTAAGGCAGTAACAAATGCTGTGGATGCTTGATGAATATTTCTCAGTGGTCTTGTAGTGCTCCGTGGGCAATAAACGCTGACGTTTCATTTTTGTGCAAACAATAGATATGTTTACAATGTGTTCAGAGAATTCATTGGTGTGTAAGCATCAAGCAAGTGACCTCCAGGTCAAGTCAAAGTACTTAAAATCAATCCTCACATGCAGTGTGTACTCTTATGGCAGCTTGCTCTGTGAAAGCATACTTGATCTTGCACATTTTCCTGTTTGAGCCTTTTGACTTAACACTTTTTCTTGCACATGTTCTCACACTTGCTCTCTCTCCATGTCCTGTATTTCTCTTTGATGAATTGGATTTTCCTGTTTTTTCTTTCCCCTGCTCTCTTTCTTCCCTATACAGACTCTGCAGGAAATGCGACGTAAATACAGGGAAAAAGAGGACCGGTATAAAAATTTGGCCTCACTGGACGAAATGCAGGAGAAACTGGACCAGTTAAAACATCAGATGGCCTGGGCACTGGTACTGTGTTTTGGTCTGTCATATAGCATTAGTTTTCTCCTCACTGTTTGGGTGAGCAATGAGTTATTCTCTTCAAATAGATTTCATGTGGCTAAAGCTTGACAGTTGTCTGCAAACATACACACTAATTGGGCATAAGTGTGTTGACTCCTCTCCCAGTTGGGTTTAGGTAATTTAAGCACACTTTTGCTAACCACACTTTTGCTAAAATCAAGCATATGGTCAAGCGTTCATCATAAATAAATATTGAAAGAATGTGAAATAGAGTCAAAGTTCACAGAGCACACTCACTGGACTATGGTTACACAACAAGCTTCAATGCACTGTTCTGACCGCTTTCTGTCATATCAAGGATTAACTTTTTCAGCACCTTGTGCTACAGTAGCTCCTCTGTGGTATCAGACCACACGGCCTAGCAATAGTTTCCAAAGTGCTTTAGTGATCTTTGGGTGGCCATGACCCACAAATTGAAAGGCATGAAGACCTGACCATCTTTGACAAAGTCCAAATCACAAGGCTTCTTGGGTGTTTCTGACCAGCAGTGGTGAATACCCTCTCACAGTAGTCTGTAGAGGGACAAACCATGATCTGGCGGCAGGGTGTTGGCATGCCTGAGGCTCATTTTGGGAGGGCTATCCTGTTTGGTTTGAACTGAAAGAATGGTGACTGATAGAAATCAAAGTCTGGTGTAGGGCTGGTCTGGACTGCTTTGGACAAGATCCTAACCTACACAATATTTTTTCTAGCACATCCTACAGGTTCTCGATGTAAAAACCTAGAAGGTCAGGGTAGCAACTTGACCTGTCATTTTTTTTCTCAAACTATTTCTAAACATTGTGTGCAGTGTGTGCATTACTCTGCCAAAAGAGGCCACTGTCGGATTTGAATCCACAAAAATGCTACTGTAGCCTAAGTTATTGAACTGGTTAATGCTGGATATGATAAAAAAGGTGTCTGAACACAGTGCATCACAGCTTTTTGTGTATTGGGCTATGTATCTTTAGACTGGTCAGAGTGCCTATGCTGTCCTCTGCCAAAGTGCCTACACTGGGATTGTGAGCATCAGAACTGAAGCGTGGAGTAATGCAATGCTAGTTATACAAATCGTTTTCCTCTGCATCATGTGGACTTCCAGACACATTTGCATTGCTTACCTAGAGAGGAGATGACAAGCTGGGAAAGGCAGTTTGACACCCTGGACAATCTTTTGCTGGGAAACCTTGGGTCCTGGCATGCATGTGGATAGTACCTTGATAATGGTGTTGCCTAATATCAGTGGCCTTTTTTCAGCTCTTTTAGTTTGCATCACACTGGAAGCCATGTTCAGGAATGGTTCGAGGAACATGAGTGCTCAAGGTGTTGACTTTAGCCTTCAAATTCTCCAGATCTAAATCACAGAAAGCATCTGGGAGGTGTGCTGAACAAGCTAAATGGCTAGATTTAACAGCTTGCAGTATTTAAAGGTCTGCAGGTAATGATAGCACAGCACATTATGATGGTGCAGAGCTGTTTTGGCAGCACAGGGGGGACCTACAAAATATTAGCCAGGTGCTTTAACTTATTGGTGTATGTGTAGCTCTTTGTTGCACAACTGGCCCTTAAGTATAACAGTAAATGAGGTTGTGTTGGAGCAATATATTAGTACACATTTAATTACGGTTATCAGTGTGTGCTGCCCTTTATTATTTTCAAATGACTGCTTTGCACAGTGTATATTTTTTTTATAGTGGTTAATAAAATTTAAGTGCGCATCAACAAAAAATGTCTTCTTCTAATGTGTGCTTTAGGTGAGTGAAATGGAGCAAGACATCAAGCACATGAGAGAGAGGATTGCAGAGGAAGAGAAATCTACCATTAAGTATGACCAAAAGGTGGAAGAGTGGAAGGTGATTTGACAAAGTTTGACATATAGTACATATTTCCTACAAGAAATAAAAAAGAAAATGTTTTCAGCACAGCAGCAGGATTGCTGTTCATAAATGAAATTATGTTCATGAAAGACATTTTTGTAAAACTTTCCTTCTCTATGCAGAAAAAAGTTACAGAAGCGGAGCAGAGGTATAAACAGTTTCATGATCAGTTGGAGCAAGTTACTGAGCGTGTTCAAAAGCTGCAGCCTGAGTGTGGTCAGCTTCGGAATAAATCACAAGAGTGCAGCAAAGCTTTCCGAAATGCAGAGGTACAGTATGACAACGGATGTGCCTTCTACTGTAGCATGACATTGCTAAATACATGAATAAATATTAGCGTTGAGAGTAAACAGACAGTATATCAATATTTAAGTTCATGATATGCATGCATGAGCAAATAATGGTTTTAAGTGTTTTAAAAAATCTGTATTTATCAGATGTCAAAAAATAAAAAAAAAAGCAGATCTGGCAGATCATGACATTCTTTGTATTTTGAATATTTTTTTAAACTATTGAGTTTTTAACGTTTTGCCCACCACTAGTTGACACTTCCAATTCTTTGAGGTTTAAATACTATATCAATACAATACTATATCTATATTAAATACTCGATAATTGCTGTGCTACTGTGTGTGAACATTGATATTTTTCTTCCAACTGTCAGTGATTTCCTCACAATTTCATCTCATTCTAAATAAATAATAAAACAGTACCAACAGTGTTGAGATTGTCCTACACAGTAACTTATATCTTTAGTCTTTTTAAAGATTTGCAGCCTATTCTGCTACAAATATAGTACCCACACATTTGATAGAGCAACAAACTGCCTCTGTGTGTGCCTTAATAATGTGTGCCACCTTAACAAAATTTTGTGTACCCCCTTAACATAAGCCTGGTTTGTAATGGAGTCATCATTTCGACGGCTTAAGACTTTACTTTGACCTGAACACCAGTAAATTTTGACTTTGACTTGGTTCATTAAAAACCTAAGAGCTAAAGTGGAAGAAATGTGGAGCAATGTGGGACGTTTGTTTCATTTTGCAACTATTTCAGCTAATTTATTTAATTTCAGTTTTTTTCTGATATGCCCATTCAGATTCAGAAAACTTTATTGATCCCTTAGGAAATTGTTGAAAAACAATCTCATCTTAAAACACAGCTGATATGCAAATTACTGCGTTGCAAGATAATATTCTGTGTTTTGTTTTTTTAGGCTGGCTTGCATAGACAAAAGACTAATGTTAAACACTTGGAGAGGGACAAAGAGCAACTCACCAAACGCATCAGTGAACTAAAATACAGGTATGCACTCTGATAGCAAGTGTCAGAGCTACATTGCCTATGCCACACTGTTTGCCTGATGAATGCATTTTTCTCCTCAGTATTAGTCAGTCAAATGCAGCAGACAGTCAGGTCCGTATGACCCAGATGAATCGCATTCAGGCTGAATTGGATGACCTGAATTTCCGAGAGTCCACTCTGGCTCAGCAGGTTGAGCAGTTTCAACAGGCTTGCACTGGTTCCAAGGACCAGCTCAGTAGGATGAGGTCAGTAAACACAGATTTTTTTTAAAATTCTAAATTGACAGAAAACAGTTTACATTTTTTACTTTGGTTCTGGACTACAGACTCAAAAATATTTGTGCTTATGAGCGAGATGACCGACGTGTAGATATGTGCATCACTAAATTGAACTTGTAAAATTTTCTTTTTCTTAATTACTAATACTAAATGGAACAAAATGGAAACCAGTGACTCAACTCTGAACGTCTGTTTTGAGAAATCGTTCAAGCAGCATTGCCAAAAGAACATCAAATCTTACCCTGTACAAAACTAGAACCAAAACATGACTAAAACCCCTTCACACAATTCAGATCAAACCCTTCTGCGTAGAAGCTAACTCAGTACAGTGAAAATAGCATGGTGCATAACACAGATGTAGACCCACACCATTTCATTCACACATAATGCACTCATACTGCTGGCCATCTATTCACACACATTAAAAACCATTTGTACTAATTTTTCATATTTAGTATCTGAAAATTCTTGTGCAAGAAACATTGGCAGAGGTAAAATGAACTCTTATCTGTGAGTCTGTGGCATGTGGATCAAACATATTCCACTCTGTGTTCTGGAATACGCCCGTGCTGTCTGTCTGCTGTATGAGTAGTTCACATAAATGAATTAAGCAAACATATAGGAAAAAACGGTTTTGCTAAATCTGGTAAGACACTGAGCCTCGCTCTGTACATGCGCCACCATCTTGGTCACCATAACATGCCATGTGTCCCATTTTTTTAATGATTTTGTTTGTATGTTGCAGGCATCAAATTCCTTAAACTAAATTTACAATATACATTTAAGGTTGTCAGGGAAAACATTGCAACTGCTTTCTTTGTACTTTTGACAGTTAAGAGAATCAAGAGAATTTATAAGTCATATTTTTGTTTTTTATTGCATTTTACAAAATGTTTTAACTTTTTTTTAACGGCGTTGGAACATTTTTGCTAATGGCAAAAGTATGTGAATCTATTGAATTAGCACTTAATTTCAAGGTGGAGTTTTAGTCAGGTATTTCAAATAATAGTAACACAACCAGATATGAAGGTGCCTCCAGTTTTATTTAATCAACAGGTCTTTATCAAAGTCTGATGTCCACAACATGTTTGTGGAAATGTATTGAATGTATGAACAACCGATATTTCTGAGGGCTGTACAGTTGTTAATGCTCATTTAGCTGGAGGAGGTTACAAAACCATCTCTAAAGAGTTTGGACTCCACCAATCTACAACTAGACATATAGTGTACAAATGGGGAAATTAAAGGTCATAATTGAACCTTCCCCAGGAGTGATTGAGCAGAAAACCACCATCCAGAAAACAACAAACAACAATAGCAGGGTTGCAAGGAGAAAGCTTGCTCTTAAAAACAAAAAGCGCTATTGCCCATCTACAATTTCATTTTTTTCTCTGTCTGATTCCTCACAATCTCTCTTTGATTGACTCATCCATTCATAGACGAGACGAGCGGGACTTGCAGTGTGCATTTGAGGCAAAACGGCGTGAACTGGCTGCTATGGAAGGCAGTAGACAAGGTGGACTCCGTCGTTTTGGTGAACAAATGCCAGCATTCTTAGCAGCCATAGAAGAGGCTAATTGCAGAGGAGAATTCAGACGGAAACCTGTTGGACCACTTGGTAAGGCCAATTTTACATGCTAAAGCTAAGTGCAATAAAGCAAATGGAAGTTTCTACAGCATTTTCTAATATGTAGATTTAGTATCGAAGCCTTGATAGTGTAATGTAAAAATTTTTCTAATGCTAAAACTGCCATTTATACTATCATACTATGTATGTGTTTCATATATAAACATGTATTTTATACTGTCTATCCTACTGACCCATGTTAACATAAGATTTAGTTCAGTTCCTCAGTTTTAGTATAGATCTTAGGGATAGTAAACTTAAAGCAAATAGAAGCTGTATATAGGTACTTGATTATAAACTCCTTATAAACTTACACCAGGGAAAACTGTATTTTTAAGGATGCTACATTCTGGGCTAACTATATCCAGTTTAGGCTTCTAGTGGAACATCTCAATAGCAGGTTATTAGAGAAGTCCAACCTCGAGAAATCAAAAATGTGAACTAGTAGTGTGTTCGTGCTGCTGAAGTTTTAGTGGCTATCAGTAAATTTGCAGGCTGAAGATTCGCCACAAGAGGGAAACAGCAGCACACAAAAAGGAATTTGAAGCTGTTTTCTGATGTGGGAAACATTTACTTTATCAGTTATGCCAATTCAGTCAGGTTGATGGATGTTCAAACGATGGAAAAAAGTAGGAGATATTCCAGAATTCACATACACTGACTTTTTTTTTTTCTTTAAGCACTGTGTATTTTAGGGCAGTGGTAGCCTAGTGATTAGGACATTGTCCTTGTGACCTGATGATCACAGGTTCAAGTCCCAACCCGGGCACTATTGAGGTACCCTTGAGCAAGGTACTCTGCATCCTTTTTAAGTTTTGCTGACTGGGATATTTGCCAAGCGAGAGTGCAAAAGATATATTCAATGTAACTGAACTGATGTGTAGCTGGGTCTTGTGTATAGAGGTATACTGTAAAAAGCTTTGCTTTTAATATACTGTCACTGCTATTAAAAAAACCTACTTGACTACAATTGTGGATGGTTATTAGTATGGCAAAAGGTTGACCTTCTTTCAGAGCTCTTAAAAGAAAAGTAATGGCACGAACAGCTTTCTACACAATATTCTGATTTGGATTGTGAAAAACAGCAGTAAATATCTAAATTGCCCTGTCCTGTTCTGCTATCTGAAACAGCCTGACCCACCCTGATACCATATTTCTGGTTGAAGTTTTTGGGGCTTTTAACCCACTCACTCCTGCTGAGCTCATACGAACAGCCCTATCCACCAAAAAACTGATCAAAAGACATCACAGCACCTGTACACAAGGAACTGCTGCCGCCCATTTAAACTGAGAACTATTATTATTATTATATATGTTTATTTATTCTTTATTTGTTTTATTCTTATTTGATTTATTCTTTCCATTTTTTTCCCCTTTTCTCTTGTTTGTTATTGCTATCCGGTATCGACCAGAGGAGGATAGGTTCCCCCTTCTGAGCCTTGGTTCCTCCCAAGGTTTCTTCCTACAGCTTAGGAAGTTCTCCTTGCCTCTGTCGCCTTTGACTTGGACCCCGATTCTTTAAAGCTGCTTAGTGACAACGTTAGTTGTAAAAAGCTCTAAAGAAATAAATTTGATTTGACTTGACGCACATCAAGGACAGCATTCCCACTGATCTTGACAGCCATCAGTTTGCTTACCGTAGAAACAGATCAACAGAGGATGCAATCTCAATTGCACTTCTTGCTACTCTGTACCATCTGGAGCATCCCAGCACATATGCTAGGATACTATTTGTTGACTCCAGCGCCGCTTTCAATTTCTATAATCCCGCACAAACTGGTCAACAAGCTCAACAATCTAGAACTAACCACTCTCTGCTCCTGAATTCTGGATTTTCTGAACAACATACCACAAAATGTCAGGATGGGAAACTGCACATCATCCACTGCCACCCTGAACACAGGAGCACCACAGGGTTGCGTCATCAGCCCAACATTATTTACCCTGTTCACCCATGACTGCACACCCATCCACTCCAGCAACACTATAGTGAAGTTTGCTGATGACACCACCATAGTAGGACTGATAACAGGAGGAGATGAGACCCACTACAGAGAGGAGGTTCAACATCTGGCACAATGGTGCTTAAATCTGAACACATCCAAAACAAAGGACATTGTTGTGGACTTTAGGAGAGCCAGGAAAATGACACCTTCCCCCCCCTCCACATCAATGGAGAGGAAGTAGATGGGGTTGATGACATTAAATTCCTGAGGCTCCATATCACAAAAGACCTGAAGTGGACAGTTAACACCTCCCACCTGGTGAAGAAAGCTCAGAAGAGACAGAAGCACCATAGAGAGCGTCCTCTGCTTTGGAGCTCCAGTGTGGTTCCCCAGCTGCACTGCAAAGAACCTTAGAGCCTTGTCCTGGACGGTCACAATTGCATTATGGATTGTTGGTGCCAAGCCCCTGGACCTCAACACTTTCTATTCCAGCCACCATGTAGGCGAGGTGGCAACATCATCAAGGACCCCACCCACCTAGGTCACAAACTATTTGCCCCCCTTCCATCGGGAAAAGATTCAGGCGAACGAACAGACTGAGGAACAGCTTCTTCCCAAGAGCTGTGGGACATCTCCTCTCACAACACAACACTGAAGACTGTACAAACAAAATTACTTCTGCTCACACTGTAATATACACCTGTAAATAACCTGTCCCATCTGTAAACAACCAGTAAACTTGTGTTAAAACATACTTGTGTCTGAGAGCTACCAAACAAATGTATTGTATTCTGATAAAGTTACAATAAAAATCTCTTATCTTATGGACTCCCTCTGGTTACTTGGACAATGACAATGTTTTACTCTTTACGACAGA